>JAXQQM020089684.1:600000-754803 GCA_034641835.2 Pinus albicaulis
AGACAATGCGAATTAGCTTTACCGGGATTTGAGACAAAGTTAACATATCTCGATGAGACCTAAACAATTCACTTTACTTAGAACCAACGAAACAGATATTTGTAAGGCCTAGTGATGCGATATGACCTACTTTTCTCTATTATATCTTTTGGGTATTGTTGTGTAAACACCGAATTCAAAGAGCATTATGTAGGATTTTATCATGTATGCAGTTTACAAATGTAGGGCGAGGGCCATTTCTTCTGTAATCTCTTACCATCTACCGTATTCAAAACAAAATGTTAATCACTGTTAACGTTGAGAGTGCGTATTTTGCCCTATCTTTAGATTTCATTAACTGGCTTTATATGTTTTTTTTTCACTATCCCCTGGCTAGCAGACAATTTTGATTTTCTTTTAGTTCGTTTTCAATATTAAATGATCGCCAGAATCTTCAACATAGTTACTAGTAATATCACAATTTCCTAGATTTCCATGAGGTTTTGACTGCAGTTGGAAGCATCAATTTGAGTTGGTTTAGAAATGGTAACCAGTTTACATTTTTAGTAGAAACCTCTCAAGGTTTCTTTGAGTTTCACTGTGATTTCCTCTTAGAAGACCTTTCTACTATTTTCTTAGGGTCTCAATAAGAGGACACCTGAAGGTTGAATGGTTATTTTCTTCTGAGACAAGTAGTTTTTCTTCTCCTAATATTACATTGTTTGTGAACTTCTCACATAACATGAAAATCTTTTCATTTATATTTCTTCAAGATTATTTTGACCTGTTTCTTTTGGGCTAATGTTAGGTTGTTGGTCTTTCCTGTGAGAAAAATAGGACCATTATTTTGTAACCAAATAAATTTATTTGGTCGTCTTTCTTCCTTCTCGAGGATACCTTCTATTTCTACTGCTGTAACCATCTTGGTATGATATTCAGGTCTTGTTGTTAGGTCTCCTTGTTTAATATGTGGTTGATTTCTCCCATTGCTTCCTTGATTGTGTATTTTAGGAGGGGTTTTAGATTTTTCCTTAGGGATCTTTCTATCAATTGGCTATTTCTTTCCCATTGCTCTCAGAAAGAATCTATCTTGGAACCGTGTTAGAGTGTTGATGTTTGTTTTAGCCAGAATTTCTTCTCTATCTTCAATGTAGTAACTTTTGGCCAACAACTAGCCTTCATACTAACTTCTATGGTCTACATTTCCTCCAAGGTGCTGGTGATTTATCTCTCCTAATCGATGTTTATGTCCGTTTTAAAACCATCCGGAAACTTAATCAACACTAATCCTTCACGTTGTTTTATGAGCAAGAATAGCACGATAACAGATTTGAATTTAGCACAATAATCTCGTACACTTTCCTTATTTCTTTGATATTTCTACATATTCTAATTGGAGGGGCTACTTTGATTTGCCATCTATCTAGAAAATGAAAATTTAGGTTCAGCGTATCATTGATGCACAATCGTAAAGCTCTTAAAACCTACTTTCCTAAATTTTCACTCACAAGGTTTGAACGAATAACCTCACTGTGCAATATCACCGCATCAATCTCATAGCTATCGAAGAAATCATTCATTATGTCTACAGTTGCTGACAAGAATGGGTTGGTTTTATCGAATCGGGTATTTTTTGGATTGAGGGCCCTGGCATAGCCCTAGATTTTGGAGGAAACCATATGTATACAATGTGCAGCCTATGATTGGGGGTGAGGTTTTGTGGGCGGTGGTGGTGGAGGAGGGGGCATGATGAAATCCATATGGAGGAGAGATGTAGCGATTGGCGAGAGATGGTGCCCTGACAAGCCAGGAGGACAGTAGACCCCAGAAAGAGGTTGGCCCTGGGCGTACATTTGTTGAACTCGTTTGGGATGAAAGTGATGAAGCAACAAATATTTAATGCAGACAATCGTATCGATTGTTGGATATAGGCATGTAAATCGCGAAATTGAAGTCCAATACCAAATATTTGAGGATATTAAAACTCGGGATAAATTTCTTTGATCAATTTTTTTAAGGAAAATTTTTAGTCGAATCGGGATGCGTAATCGATCAACAAACGATTAATGTATCCGCCTAAATCGACTATTTCTGGTGGCTTTATTTCAAATTTAAATCTAAAACATGAATGTGTTTTCAAATTTATTAGTGATTGCGCTCAGGGGAAGAGGATTATTACCTCTAGCTTTCATGAACTTACTCCATTTAATCGTATTTCCGTGAATTATCCTCAAATATTTTTCTCAACCTCTTTGAAGATCATTCACTATTTCAGGAGATTTGGGACTATGTGATGGAACTGTATACAGTCTCTTAGAAGCCATTTTTGAAAATTCAAAACACACACACTATAAAATGTAAACTCACACCAATATTTTGAAATTAAATTTGTACTATATTTATAAAATAAAAAATATAAATATCTACGAAATATTAATATACAATTTCATTTTCAATTCGTAGATTGAATTTGTGTGAAATTATGATTGATTCTAATTTTCCAAGATAATGCTACTATGTTATTGTTTCAGTAACCTTGCTGTGATTGAGAACGAATTTAAAGTAGGCGAATATCAAAACCAACTTTAAAAACTTCTGGATTCAAAGCAAGGCCAATTCTTAAGAGGGGCTCCTTCTATAAGATTTATCTTTACTTCATAGTTTTGTTAAAGTGATATAAAGAACTTGGGGTTTGAGTTTTGTTTGGGTTCTACAACATTGATCAAATTAATTTTATTAGAAGACCAGGCAATGGAGCTTTCAAAATATAAATTTTTTGGTAATAGTTGCATCAATTTTCGTTAAAATATAAACATATAAGTTTAATAGAACATTTACTAGATCTTTGAATTTATAAATGGACTTTATGACAATAAATATGTTAGCTCTACGCAACTATAAAGAGAAATTAAACTTTAGTTTAGTTTTTAGTGGAAAACATTAGGATTAAATTTGAATGAATAAGGTATCCAAAAATAAATCCTATTCACTACGTCATTACAAAGAATGGTACGATTGCAGTGAAAAAGACAATGAAACATAAGAACAGAAGAAAATAATCACCAATATTTTTGTCATAAACTATGTGAATGGTATAATTATTATTATAGCCTGTTTCGAAGTCTTTGCACATCGCAAAAGACAAGCTAAGAATGATCCTAACGAACTATATTTGATACTTCCTAAAATCAAGTATTTATACAAAAAATTACAACAATACAAATTTCTATGTTGCATTTGAACTTAAAAACCTAAAGCACAGAAATTATAGCTCTTAAATGTAAGCAGTGTGTTGGTGACGATGTAGAAAGGGGATGCCTAGGATGGGACTGCACCCATCAAGGTTGGAAGACCCAATGATGTCGTGATGAACCGTTGTAGCCTACTTAATCGGGATTCTGTTGTGTTTATTTACATTTAACCTTTTTCCAAGGATAACCCTTTTCTCCACCCAAAAAATGTAAAAAATTGCCTACTCCTGTACTTGAAATTTTATGACTTATCTTGGAGCTGCATCACATCTAACACTTTAAATATTTATACTTAAGTTTTGGAAGGATGTAACTTAAGATGTTAAGTGGAGGCAAGATGGAGGAAGGTGGACCTAACGTGTCTTTAAATCACAAATTTTAAGTTTTAATATATGTCAAGAGGTAAATCTTTAAAAGACACAAAGCACAGATAAATAAAGAGGACGTGCGAAAGTAAAATTGACCATCGCGCCTACAGATTTAAACTCAGGTATTTTACATACAGCGGGTTAAAATCTAAAACTTAAAGTGTGGGGAGAGGACCCACCTGCATTTAATATCACAGAATTTAGCATTTTGAAAGAAATTTTCACCTTAAGTTTTATTCCCTCCTTTACCCTAAGTTTTATTTTATTTAATTTCTTTGTCTTTAACATCATATGTCACTTCGACATGAATTATTTTAATATATTGACTATTTTTTTAATGATGTCGAGGCATGAAGTTGGTTGCGGCGCCTGAACTCCCAAGTGCTGGAGTTCAAGCGAAAGCAAGGCTCAAGAATCCTATTTTTGACATTAAGGTGCCAAGCTGGCCGTGCTCCTTCGAAGAATTCTCTTCTTGAAAATTCCAAGGGTGCCACACCACTTGCCCTTCGAATATCTAGTGGTTATGAGGGGAAATTACATGTGCACGAGACCCAGACCCTACCATCCCAGCTCTTCGAAGTAGTGAGATTTTATTGGTGGCCGGGGGATCGATGAATCCACCTTGACGCGTTTCTTCCGTAACCCCGTGATGTCAATCCAAATTTGGGACTCGCTCTGCCATACTTGATATTCAAGGCGAAGTACTTCGTCTTCTGTACCCCATGTTTTTATGAGTTAGTAGATTTCAGAACATCGTTCCACCCCTCCCATGTTGTTCCATCCACCGACAAACCCTACCTATATGTGAGTCATTCGCCACAAATTAACATATGTTTATGTAACCACCGACATATCATCGTAGTGTATATATATATATATATATATGTATATATATGTATATTTAAGTTTCAAACCTAATTTAATTAAAGAAAATATTAATTTTTAACAACCGTATGTTGTCACCCATCATATGAGTGCCTCCTTTTTAGCCTTTGCTTACACTAATAATAATCAGCTTTATAAAGTTTATCATTGTTAGCTGTCATTTACACTTAACATCAACATGACTGCTATTCACATCAAGCACTATTCGGAATTTAACTAATGCAATATAATTACCATAGGGGACATATCCATGTTACTAGTAACTACACCTAATTGGAAATTGAATACATCCACTAAAATACCAACATTGAACATCAATAGAATAACCAAGCATTTTCATCCACTAAGTCTATCATTTATCATGATACTAATAGAGAAATACATATATATCCATTAATGGAGTGCTACTTACCACTAATAAAGAACATACATAACTACTCAAACCACTAATAATAGAGTCATGTGTCCTGATCTTCCAACTCGTAGGTCTCGCTGTGTGTTAAAAGTATGGGTGATCAATGTCCACTAAAATCTGCAAGTGTGCCTGTATTCACCCTTCTTTATAATGGACTTCACCTCAAGTCCTTAGATTATATGAACATAAGACAGATGTTATCTCACATCATTAAAATCTTATGAATTCTCACATTTGACTTGAGTATCCTCACTTTAATCTAAGTAACATTCTCCATTTTTTCCTATTAAGGATAATTAAATATTTTGGGGCCATACTTAAAATATTCTATCTTCTTTATGGTTCCCTTTACGTGCTAATAAAAATCATATTTTCCACTTGTTAACTTTTATCATCTTGTATAGTGCTTGAAAATGGTCTTGGTGATTATGTGTCGATGCTTTGACAATCAAGCCTTGCGAATTATACTTCTATTGTCCTTGATGCCAATGCTTTAGGCATGGAACGTCATTCAACAAATGATATATGTATGGATATGCCTAATACATTACATCATTCAATATCTATTTTGTAACAAATTTGGACTACTTAAACCATTAGTTCGTATTAAACCATTCCTATGCAGAAAGTTAACAAATATTCATAAATTTTTATATGTTTATTTCTCATATATTAACACACTGATTTCCATAAATTAAAATGATCATAGTTATATATGTTTATGTATCTATCACTATGAATTATCCTTATGAAGAGAATGTGGCACTAGGAGTGACCATTAACTCAAACTATGGTGGCATTGTTCCACATAAAATAATTAATTCTTCTTGTGAATTAATCAACTACATCACTATACTTAGGTTTAATTTAATAAAATGGATTTTAAAATTAGAATCGTTTACATAGTAGATATCCTTTAATAATATACTGCTGAATAATATCATGAAATATGTTTTCTTCAACAAAAATAAATAAAACCGTACATGTAATAATAGGCTCAAAATTCATAATTAAATATCAACCTACTGTAATTAGTAATAATCCTTTGAATTTCTTAGTCATTGTAGATTTGAACCTAAGAGTATTGTAATCACCACCCATGTTCAATCATCATTGTCCTGAATATCACCTGTTGAACTCTTCATGTATTAGCTATGTACGTCTTCGCTGGTGGCAATTTTTAATAATAATTGCATGTTCTTTCTTCTTCTCCCATGCATGAACTGTATATGAAAATTTAATTCCCATATCTTTATTTCCCCGACGTGTGTGTGTGTATATCTATATATATATATATATATATATATATATATATATATATATATATATATGTATGTATGTATGTATGTATGTATGTATGTGTACGTAATATAATCTTGACTTTTTATTGGATCCATCAACATGTTCCTAGTGTCCTAAAACCATTTGGGATGGTTGTATATTCAAAACCATTATGTCTTAATCATATTGTTTTATGGTTATGGATATGATTACATGAGATTGACTAACTAGGTGAAGAAACTATGCACATGAACACATACTTATGGCTCTCCTTTTGGAAAAAAAAAGATTAAAACTATATAATACTAAAAACTTAATACATTTAAAAGGAATAGACTGCCATCCAAGATTTTTTAAGATGAAAGGATGAAACATGTTGCTACTATTCTTGCCATTATTTTGTCTCATGAAATAAAACTTAAATCCTCAAAGAGTTCTTAAGTTTACTTGTGATGATTCACCTTAGAAGGAGTTGCTCTAAGTAATTCTTTAGTTGACATAATTTCATCCATATTTCTAGGTCATCATACCCTTATTTCTGTTGTGGCCTAGATTCAATAATTGTTGAATATTATCGTATTACAAACAATCTATCGTACTGGATTCCTTGAATGACTATTTCTCACGAACACATTAATTATATATGATCTTGATTCGCTTTTCAAAGATAAAATTTTTTTCTTGCCATAATTTCTAGGAAACTAATATCCTTACCAACATAAACATCAATTTACACCTACTACTCATATCTCATAAGGAATTTAGTCATTTAGTATTATTATTAAATAACATAACTTATTTATTAATATCACAACATATATGATTTAATAACTTTACATATATTTAATATGCATGTATACCTCCATTTTAATCAGTATGCATTAGCTATGATGCAAATATATTAAATTGAAGTATGTGTTTCCAAATATATCACCTTGTTCAACCCTAGAGATTTATGGATAGAGTATTATAGGATCATCTACTCTTTAATTTATGAATCCTATAATTACTTTTCAACCATTTTTTTTCATTTTCAAAATTTTACAATATTTATTCTATAACAAATGTTGCTCCTTGTCATTTAATTTAGAAATTAAGACATGGAAAATTTGCTTAAAACCTATAACCTATATCGATCACCTATTAATTTAATAAATGCATAATAGTAACCAATCTTACAGCTTTGATTTCACATAAAACAATAAATTGATATGAAGTGGATAGATCAATTAATTTTCTACATCCACAATGCATAAATTTTGGTGGGTTATCCACATTAGTAAGTCTGTTAATAATATTTTGGTGGGTAATAAATACTAAGTTCACACTTTATTTGTGCTCATCTATCCTATATTGGGGGAAAACACAATAATGTGATATTGGGAACATAAATAATGGAGGAATAATTTCAAAGAATAAAGTGTTGGCCTTAGGCCTAAATAAATGTTAGCTGTATTACTACCACCAACCATAAAATTGTGCATTACAGCTTTACATTAGTTTTCTCTTTAAGAGAGAGGAAGGTTAAACGTACATGTGCACTACCTAGTATTTGATGAAATATTTACCTTGTTAATAATGATGAAATCGGCCATGAAAATGGTAGTAGTTGTTATAAATTGCTAATGCTCAATATGTACAGTTATTGTATGATGTTGTAATGGAGAGGCTCCGGGCTTTTTTTTTTCATCCCTAGCAAAAATAAAAGATTTAGTTGTTCTAATAATTAGACTCACTACCATTAGCACTGTTGGGTTCTTTGCTAAGAAATAGAAGAGATATTGACCTTCCATATGCAAATGACATTTAAAGATTCATTACAATGGAAACTCAAGCTTCCAAGTTGATAATTTTATAATTTAAAGCAAATCGTACTGTAATCTGTGAAAATACCCCACACGTACTCCCGTCCGAGAAATTTTATAATCGAAAATAAAATCGTTTGTTATTTCAAGAGAGTCACATGTACTATTTCAAAAAACACAACCGTGTATTAGTTACATATGAAATGAAGCGTCGTTATAAAGGACATGTTGGTTCTTTAACAACAAGTTGTCATGAAAGGAGAATGGTTCTTTTTCGTATCTAAAGGATGATGAGCAAGTTAAACCATATTTATAGTTGAGGGGTTCTATTATGCATTGAAGAAAAACAAAACAACAACAGCAAAGATTAGTCTCATTTCCAAGAGACATGTCAAATCATCTGGGATACAGATTCATAAGCACTCAAAATGAGATGAGCAATGAACAATGCCCCACAGAGATGCTTTTAAGCATTGCAAAGATTTACAAGGTTTAAACTTAATTTGAAGTTAAACCTGTGAAATAACATAAGACACATTTGAAATGGTTTTAAGTCTTTAATTTGTTACATCTTTCTTTGGAAACAATCGACATATCAAGTTATAAATCATGATATATGTAAACTTAAATTTCAGCAATACAACAAAGAGTGAATAACTGTACAGAAAATAAATGTTCAAAATAATTATCAAGTCGAATACCTAATCTTAAAGCTATCAAGGCAACAAAATACAAATTTTCTAGGCACTGCTTCAACCTCCCACAATTTACTCTTACACATACTCTTAAAAGGGAAATGTTTGTTTAATGCATACTGCTCAAGGAGCAACGTTGAACATTTGTTACAACTAATAACCACAGAAATAATTCTCCATTGTTTCACTTGGTCTTGTGATACAATCAAAAGCGTATCTAAACTCAAGATAATCCCAACTTGATCGAGGGATTGAAGCTTTTCCAGCATGATGATGTTTCTATTGTCCTGCATGAGCACGTTGTCGCAACAACAACAAGATAACAAATATGTAGAAGAATAGCCTTAGAGCAAGATGCCTTGACATACATGAAATAGTAATTCTACTCATTAAATATTTTTACCTTGGCATATTGGAATAAAATGTTTTTAACCCTTAGTTCAAATCTGCTGGGCCTCCGGTGTATTTGTTCAACATTTTTATACATCAATCTTGTTCTATCCTTTTCTTTTAAAATGCTTTTTCTTATATTAAAAATTTGATATTGTAAAATAACATAATATTCAAAGGTATGATTTAATATCAAACTGACATGCATTTGAACATACGGCTAGTAACTAACATGGAGCACTCTTGCTAAACATAAACACTAAACACTAGTCATACGTACAATAGGAATTGGATGAGCAATGTTAACAATAAGTATTCACAAAAAGAGATTTTTAAAATTTAGCTCAATATTGTAGGCAGAAAAAAAAAGGTAGAGGACCAAAGAGAGTAAAAGGCTTATTAGCACCTATTTGGAAGGTAAAGAGTAACAAATATTCCTTTTAAAGCACTTTGTTTAGAATTTTCTAATGGAATGCATGTTGCCTATCAAAAGATTAGCACCTTATTTTTCGTGAAACCGTAAGAAGATGCATTTATGGCTTGTAAAAAAAAGAGAGAGTTTTTATTCACACTTTGTGCAGTAGAGTATTTTATTAGTCACACTAGAACTCAGCCTTTGGAGGTTGTGGAGTTTTTTCAAGAGGCTTGGAAGAAATCAAAAGTATTTCAGCATAAAGAATTGGGAATGACATTGTAGGCACCCTATCCAATCCTTCTGCATAAACAGCTAATGTTCCTCTAGAAGCAGAAACACTTTGTCACTTCATACATATAAAGGAAAAATTCAACACAATGGACAAGACCATCTCCCATCTCGGGTTATACCAACAACAAAGGAAAAAGGCTGCCATAAAGCCAATACAGATTGGCTTGAAAAAGGGATAATTCACATGAAATAGAAATATCAATGATTATAGATCTACTTCAGAAAATATTTCAATGCACCAAGTTCAAATAAGGGAGCTAAATACCTTGCTTAATTTTGGGCTCCAATGCATGAAGCTTTTCTAGTAGTTATTAGAATATAGAGAAAATCTTGGTAGAGAATAAATAATTCACTGAGTTTATTGATTCACAATGTATTTAGCATATCTTATGCAGCTGTATATAGAGTTGAAAAACACTTATGTACTGTAACGAAAGATATCCATATATCTTAGAACAATAACATAGCTTTAATTCAGATTTTTTTTCAGTCTAAATGGTTGAAAAAATCATCCCAAGATTCAATAGGCATTGCAGTCAGCTGAATATAGCTGCTACATTTTTTTTGAGACAGCTGAAAATATTTTCATTGAAGCTAGATGATCTATCATAGATCCATATTTCACTTTATTTTATTGACATCAATCATCCAATTTTAAGCCCCAACAGGTTCTAATCTTCTAAGACACGTAGTTTCCAAGATTTTCAAAGAAAAAAAGCTGAGAATTCAACCTGGGTTATTTGTGGCACACTCCCATACATCCACCGAGCCTTCCAATAAATAAAAACAAACCTCACAGAAAAATTGAGTCTCGCGGGAAGAAGCTTGAGGGATTTGAAAAACAAGAACAATACTGAAAATAATTGGGAAAAAGTGAGATGTGATGTATGTGGCCGACAGAATTTACTTTCACCAGATTTGCAATAGTTAATTCTCATAGAAAACATAAAAACACGATGTGAATCACAAAATTCAAATAAGTAAGCTAAGATATTTACAGATCTTTAGAAACTAGTTTCCAGAAGAGAAAAACCAATAAAAACAAAGGCATATTAAAAATTGCTTTATTGAGATTGTTCCTTAATACAAAAAAAATGAGCCAAATGGAATCCCCCTGCTTATCCTCTCGTTTGGAGCTAGCAGCCGAATAAAGGGAGTTCGCATCGCTATCAATTATAGTCTCGCATAAGCCCTATCCACTATGCTCGAAGTTTTCTATTGTCACACCAGGAGACATGGAGCCCATGATTGAATTTGCGTATTAGATACGCTTGGAGATCTGGAGTCCAAGATTGAAATCGGGAGCAGAAACTGATGAATTAGAGGATTTAGCCGTTGTCATTAAGAAGACGAGGCAACATCCAACATATCTCGCGGAATCCTCTGTCAAAAAAATCCAGATTCTGCGCCCATGGTATTGTGGGAATGTGTTTAATGAGGTAGTGTCATTGCAAGGAACATACACAGGATTAAATGTTGCCTAACTTTATTTTAAGCAAAATTAATTTTTTGAAATTTAGATTGAAAATAGTTTAAAGTTTAAAGAAGCAATCCATTAGTGCGTAAGTAAATTAGATAGATTAGCATACTTTAGAAGTACATAAATAATGATAAAAAACTTATGTATATTTTCAAAATTTAGATTTTATAAATTATATAAGACTGGAGGTGAAATTATCGAAGACTGGGGGTGGTTGTAACTCTCATACAAGACTGAATGTTAGCGTCCGGAGGTGGTTGCAACAGTTTGAAAACCATTGATTTGATCCGTTTGACATATGTAGGAACAAAAATATTACCAGAGTATTAAATCTACACAGTGAACATTTCTGAAAGTAGCATTATTAGAAATAAACCTCGCATATTGGCATAATAACCTTGGATACCGTGATCACGCTTGAAAGTTCGACTTGCCGTTAAGTCAGATTCAGAAGTACAGTCGTGTAGCTTTAAAAGTATTCTTTTGCTTTTCTTGCAAGTTGCTTTTAACCAGGTGCACATTTATGTCATCGTCCACACTCTCTTACAGTTAGGAATTAATATAAATCGCATATGAACAAGACTACTATTTTCGTTACTAGTAATAGGAAAAAAAAACTAAGAGGGAAAACTGAAACTAAACGGAACCTGAATAATCAGAGTTTATATCGAACTAGGTTAAAACCATTGCATGAGTTCGGCTTATATGTAACACTTTTTATTCAACATAATAATATCTGGTTTCATTTCGTGTATTCCGGCTTACTATTATTTTTTGTGGGCTTATTTTTTTTTTTCCACCTTCAAAGGTAAATGAGTTTCATCATGGTGCTAGTGATGGTTATGGATGGAGTCATAACGGTATAACAGAGTTTGATTTTTGTCATATAACCAAACATAATCAAGAAGGTTTCTAAGTCCACAAAGACTACAAAACTCAAGGCTCACAAAAAAATAATACAAGGAAAATCTTAATACTTTATGGGCCTATAGGTCCTAGAGGTTGAAACTTTACTCTGATACCAAGTGTATGGACCAACCCTATAATTTACTAGATGAGTGCTAGGCTTTAAATAAATTTTTTTTACACAGTAACTAGGAAATGAAGCCATAATCACACAAATTGAAACTTAGTAAAATTAAATCACATATATCAAGTCCATCAATTTAATTTCTTAACACACACACACACACACACATATATATATATATTTAACTTGATTATAGGCACAATGAAATCATCATAATTAAAAACAATCTAACAAACACATGTACCGTTCACCCTTGGACGAGAACCAAACTTGACTTTCTGCTACTTGAGAGCCCTTGCTGTCATCTACCTCCAAGACTGAAGGTTGTCGTGCTTAATCCTAATGTAATGACCCACCGGTTGACCTCCCAGCCTACTCCTTGGGTACTCTCCTTCCCCGCGGACCCTCGAGCTGCAATGGGGTTGTACAACGAAGGAATGTACTAGCTGATATAGGTGAGCCCCTCTTGGCTCAAGAGTCCCCTCTCTATAACACTCTATCCCACCAAACTCAAATATAACTCGTAACCACTCAAAATGACATAATCTCCTCCATCCAACCATAGGGTAAACAAAAAGGTCATTTTCCCTTCCATTTCTCTTTCTTTTATAGAAGGCTTCATAAGTGACACTTGGAATTTCATACATAAATAATTATTTTTTTATTACCCAAAATCCGATTACTCACCCATCCATGTGTCACCCTCTCATCAAGACTCTCCGAAAATAATTTACATGAAGTTTCATTTAAAATAGTAATTCCCTCAACCCAACAAGGTTTCCTATTTCTTCTCCTAGTTGTCTTTTGATTCCACCTTTTTACTCCTTAATTTGTGTTTATTACTGAAGTTAATTGATGATTCTCAGATTTGGTCCCCTAACTACCTCAATTTTCCCTTTTGATGAATATTCTTATGTTGGCTTTTGCCACATGGAAGTTCTCTAAATTTCTCAAATTTTAATTTATTAATCTTATTTTATTTCACCACCCTCTTCTCTTGATGAATTTTTTAATAGACCTTTATACTTAACTCTATGTCCCTCTTTCCCCCTTTTGTCTAATTAAGTCTTATGTATTTAATATTTTTTTTTAACATGGAAAGGGTAGAGTTATCATGGTAAAATATTTTATCTCTTCCTATTCCTCCCTTACCCTAACTTTTATTCTTGATTTAATTCCTTTGGTTCTAACATCATATGTCACTTGATATGAATTAGTTGGATTTTCATATATTGATTATATTTATTAGTTTCTTTAATGATGTCGAGGGTGTCAAGTGGGTCATGCCCTTCAAGAACTTCCATTCGAAGTTCCAAGGGTGCCATGCCTACTAATTTATTTTTGATACCAAGGGTGCCAAGTCGGTCGTGCCCTTCAAGAATTTCTCTTGAAATTCCAAGGGTGCCACACCACTTGCCCTTCAAGTATCCAGTGGTTACGAGGGGAAATTATATGTGCAACGATAGAGATGCCTATCATCTCATATGTTGCATGCTATACTGAGACTAATGGTGTTGGGGATCAAAGAATCTGCCTTGATGCGTGCCCCCTAGAAAATCCTCGTGAGCGAACCAAATTTGGGACCTGCCCTCACGACATCGTGATCTTCAAGGTGAAGGTACTTCGACCTTTCCAGCCTAAGTCACGACGGGAGGCTAGCAGGTGAGATCAGGAACACTGTTCCACCCCTCCCATGTTGTTCCATCCAATTGTACAATCCCATCACCCATATGTGAGTCATTCGGCCAAGCAACTAACATGTTCCTGCAACCACTGACACATCATCAGAGTGTATATATATATATATATATATATATATCAAGTTTCAAACTGAACTTATAATTTCAAAGACAAAATATTAATTCCTATCAAACCATATGTTGTCAGCTCATCATACACGAGTGCCTCTGGTGGTTTCCTGTCATACTCAATAATCATCAGTAACAAAGTTTCTCATTGTTAGTCATTATCATAATCGAAACATCAACATGACTGTCATTCACATCATTGTTCATTTTGAATCAGAACTAATGTAAGTAACTACCATATGGGACACTTCCATCATGGTTATCATAATCATAATATCAATGGGAAATTAACATATCCATCAAAGCCATCATCATTGTAACATCAATAGAAAACATACCTATCCATCAAGTCTATCATCATAATGATATCAATAGAGAACATACATATCCATCAATGAGGTCATCATCACAGTATCAATAAAGAACATACATAACCATCAAATCCACTAATAAGAGAGTCATGTGCCTGGATCCTCAACCTGAGGTCCTCAAAGAATAAAGTATGAAGGATCAGTATCCATCAACCAAAGTGGGGCACTACAATAGTGGTGAAAAGGTAAAGTGGAAATCTAAAGCAGAAAGGTGGAACAAAGGTAAGGTTTTAATGATATTTAAAGGAAAATGAAATGAAAAGGGAGTGTGGGTGAATGGGTCCTACTCCATCGTATGTTGCATTTTTGAAAGGTTTGTAGGAGACGACAATGATAGGATTTTTGGAGTTGGCCTATGCGAAAAGTGATTTTGAATGTGCATGATTGTAATGTAATGTACAGAAATATATGAGCAGAGAATGAAATAGAAATAAAGGGAAATGGAATGAAATGAAAGTATGGAGGGGATATATGGCTATGGTTTAAAACTTTAAGATATAAGTTAATAATGAGGATTTAAACCATACAAATAACTTTTTCCATAGGCGCATTTAGATTAGCATCCAATCAATACCTTTAAAACATAATGAAGCTTTTATTTTTCTTTCTTTCTTCCCTAACATTTTACTTTGCCTGCTTTATTTAGAGCTCTACCACATAACATTTTATTGACATGGATGCCTATAAAAATAATAATCTTCCTAACATTTTCATGTTTCTCATTTTTGCATCCATATCATACCTTATCATTTTGAAATTATTCAACTACTTATGCTAACTTATCAAAACAAATGATGTCATAACATCTCCCTTGGTTCAGATTAAACTATTGAGCCAATGTTTATTTTCTATCTAACTAATTAATCTATCAAGATTAAACAATTTGACAAAATTTTCACTACTTTTGACAAGCAATTTAAACCTAATTTAATCATGCTTAAACTATATGATTGAATTTATTGAACTATTGTGGCATTTTAAACAAGTTTCACACAATTTATTTTCAGAAATAAGCTAAACTAAGAGTAGTGGCATTTGGAGGTGCAACACTTTCAAAATTTTATTATTTTTTCTTTGTTTTGATGGGGTTCACATCTTATATTTTTTATTTATAACATATACCCTCTTTTGATTTTTGATGTTATTTATTATTTTTTATTTTGAAAATTATTTGCAGTTTGGAAATCATTTTACAAAGTAAATTTGACAGATAGAATAAACTCAGTCACCTTGAGATCCTATCAAATATAAGACCCTAACAGCATGACTCCATATTCATGACTCTAAAGATATCAAGAAGAAGTCTTTGACCTATAAAAAAACTCCTTGCTCATGAAACCCATGATGCAAGTATTAAAAAAATACATTTTATTATATTTTTCTTTTTCATTACAAAAATTCATAATTACTAGTCATTATGAAGACCAAACCTAGTTACACTTTTCGACACTCCCTCTTAACTAGGGAGGTATCATAATGGTATCTTTCAATATGAAGAATCTCATAAGAATAATTTTGATTGGTAATCCTTCTGTTATAGCATCATATTAACCTAACATTGTTACATAAAAAGGCCTTGACTAACAACTCCATCTCTCCAAGAGATCTTGAGCTACAATGCTGGTGATACCAATGACTATAGATACCATTGTCTTTGTGTAGAAAGTACATACTCCACCCAAGTGTTCACCGAGAATGACCTCATAGGAATATTTTTAATTCTCAAATAATATCCATCCTTTCACGACTAATCTTTCCATGGATGTATTAATAAATATCACAGAGTATCGGATGTCATATAATTATCTAATCCCACATTTTTTCCTCCAAAATGATGTGTCTGTCTCTCCCTATTAGCTAGGGAGAACATATTCCATAGAGGAATGAGGATGTACCTAAGATTTATTTTTGGCTTCGAATTTTCTTCCAAGTAAGAAAATTATTATCGAGCTCCATCTTATTCAGGGACCTACAACAACAATGATGAAAGCATTCAACTGCTCATGAAGTACTCCTTCCGTTGATGTCATGAATTGAGGAACCTTTAATTTTGGGATATCTTCCATCACTTTCATCCAAGAGCTATGTAATATATTAGAAAGTGATCCATCAATATTCTCATTTGGTCTAGTTTCATGTTATGATGCTTTATTTTTATTTTTTTTAACTACAACGGGTATGAGTTTTATTTATTTAAGAAAGAGAGGGGGGTCTTTGCCGAGGCAACCCCAATTACAATGAAAAATTCCATCTAATTCTGCTTATGTGTTACATCAATTTCAACGAATTTGAAAGGAAATTTCGTTGTTTATGATAAGCTGTCCTTTCATGAGAGAGCATCCTTTGTTCTCCATCTGGTCTACTTCACTGTTCAGATTTCTGAGAATATGATAGAACTTGTAGGAGGTAAAGTCTTGTAGGAATCTTTTCAATCTGCCCAGAATTTTGTTGAGACTGGCATTGCTGAAGAATTCTTCAGTGTTTAATTTTTTATAAGGATCTCAGAATCTCCGAAAACTTGGAGGTCTTTGACGCCCTTGTCTCTTGCTATGAGGCAAGATTTGAGAAGAGCAAATATCTCAGCTTTATTGTTGGTTTTCTGGCCTAAACCCCAACAAAAGAAGTCTCTTGAAGACCCATCCGAAGAATAAATGACTCCACCTACACCAGCGATCCCGAGGTTTCCTTTGGAGGCCCCATTGAAGAAAATTGTGGATAGATTTTTAGCCCTCCACTAGTTTAGGAAAAATTCTTCAGTGTCTCTTTTACGCCAATCCGGACTTGCTGTTTGAGGTGTAAGAAGATACTTTTGAGGAGAAGGCTCAAGGGTGCGAAGCCACCTCCTTTCTTCGGGCAGGAGCAATGAGTCTTCTTTAAAATACTGCTGTTGGGCTAATTCCAAGAGGAAGGCTTTGGCTTTAGCGGCTACCTGAAAAGGGGAATGATGCAAGCCATTAAAAATCTAGTCATTGCGGGCCAACCAAAGTTGCCAGCAAACATATTTGGGAATAGCTATCCAGAATTTGTGCCAAAAATATTTGTTGGGGATGCTGTGAGGGTAGAGATGACTCCAAGAGGCGAATAGATTAGAAACAAAACTCTGTGGAAAGGTTGGGGTCCGAAGATCCTGTAGGGTAAGACCCCACAAATATTTAGCAAATATGCAATCCAAGAATAAGTGCTGGGCAGTTTCGAGGTTTCTTCTGCATAACGCGCACCTATGAGGCCCTACAATGTTCCTCTTCATTAGATTGTCTCCTGTTAGTAGTTTATTATGGACCAGGGTCCAAAAGAAGAAATTCACTTTTGGGAGAGCTAGATTTTCCCAGACTTGTTTCCAAAAAGCCGGAGAGTGACTGCTGTTCCTAGAAGCCTGAAGAGCTTTGTAGCCTGCTGCTGTAGTATAAATGCTAGTATTACCCCAACCCCAACTATCTTGCTTATATCGATATTCTGGGGTAGAATCCTCCAACAATTCGATAAGCTGATTTTTTTGAGCCATTAACCGAACAGGGACACCATGGAAGTCCCATCCGGCCCAATCTCCATGGTGATCCCAAACAAAGAGATCGTGTAAACTGTTAATGCCTGCACGAATAAGCCAGTCTCTGAGATCATCTATTTCCTCATTCTCCGCCAAGGGATCACTCCCCATGATTCGATAATACCACAACTTGGTGCGTTTGCCATTGCCTGGGATTATGTAAAGAAATTTTTTGAAGAAGCTACTACTTTTATAGCAGAGGCTCCAAACCCGCGAGCAGTTAATAGGGGTGTCAAATTGCAGGTTTCTGAAGGACGAATTGTGCACGTATTTAGACAGCAGAGTGGTGCTGACGGGATGGCAGGGTTCGTGGACCAACTTCCACAACAGCTTGCCTCCCAACGCAAGATTAACGAGAGAGGGGTTGCGAATTTGAAGACCACCCTCAGCAATCAGTTTTTTAACCAAGTCCCAATTTTCTAAGTGCATTTTCTTTTCGTTTCCTTTCCCACCCTACCATAAAAAATCTCTTAAGATTTTAGATATCTGATCCATGACATTTCTTGGTGCTAAAAGGAACGATGCTTGATAGATTGGGAGCGCGGATAACAACGACTTGATTAAAATGACTTTGCCTCCTTTTGTTAACCAGTAACCTCCCCAGGCAGTGATTTTTTATTTGATTTTGCAGATTATGTCATTCTATAGCGACCTCCTGTTGAGTCCGTTTGTAATGGGAAGTCCAAGATATTTGAACCGCTCCCATTGAGCATGTCCTCTAAACCCAAGGAGATTCGAAATACTTATTAGTTCATGCTGATCTGTATTCCAGCTGTAGACCTCACTCTTTCTCTCGTTGACTAGAGCTCCTGAAACTCTGCAGTAGCTTTTTAGGACAGTGTCGAATGCTTTGGCTATTCTGATGGATGCTCCTCCAAGGAGAAGAGAATTGTCTACAAAGAGCGCATGGTTCAGAGGATCTGCACCTGTGGTAGGTTTGAGACCTGGAAGGGAACCAACATTTCTTTCAGCTATGAGTTTTCGAATAAGGGATTCGGCCAATAAGATGTATAGAAAAGGAGAGAGGGGGCATCCCTGCCTTATGCCTCTCCGAGCTTGAAAATAGTTGGAAGGGCGACCATTGACTAAGGGGGAAATCCATGGGTTATATATGCAGGATTTTATAAGATGAACAAAGTGTGGAGAGAAACCAAAGGAGAGAAGAACTTTGATGAGGAAAGAGTGATTTACTCTGTGGAAAACATTCGCCATATCGAGTTTTATCAACATACCTTTCTCTTTCCGCTGTTTTCTTGAGTGGATTGTCTCCTGAACTTGAATGACACTGTCGAGAATATGCCTACCTTCCACGAATCCACCTTGAGGGCTGGAGATCAGTCCTTTAAGCAATGGCTTGATTCTGTTTTCTAAAATTTTGGCCAAAATTTTGTAAGATGCATTATAAAGCGATATGGGCCTGAATCTTGCAAATGTTTCTGGATTGGATTATTTGGGAATTAAGGCAAGGTAAGTGGAGTTGGTTCCTCCACCACTCTTACCTTTTTTCATGAATCCCCTTATCATTTTTAGGAGATATTTTTTGATGATGTTCCAACAAGATTTATAGAAATGTATTGTGAATCCGTTTGGCCCCGGGGCCTTATCAGATTCCATGGACCAAATAACTTTGATGATTTCCTCCTCAGTTATGTCGCTGGAGAGAGCAGCGTTGTCTTCAGGTCTGATGAGAAGAGGGATATTGGAGAGGAAATCAATAGTTTCCTCCTCGTTGTCATGAGGTCCCTCGCTATATAAATTCCTGAAATGGCTTTCAGCAGTAGCTTTGACTTGAATGAAGCCTTTGCTGACTTGACCCTCAGCTGTTTTAATTTTTGAGATATGATTCCTGGACAGACGTGCTCTATACTACCTATGGAAGAAGGAGGTGTTCCGATCCCCTGCCTTTAGCCACAGACTTATGGATTTGATTCTCCAATATTCTTCTTCCATTCGGAAGGATCGATATGTTGAGCTTTGGGCCTTTATTTCTTTTTCCAACAAGTCTGCTGTGATCTCATTGCTTTCCATGTCTGCTTGCAGGGTCTGCAAAGTCTGCACTTCTTCTTTTTGTTGGCTAGTTGGAGTAGGGACTGGTTTCCTTATCCAATCCTTCAAAGCTTGTTTAGTGGCTTTAAGTTTTTGCTCCCAAACATAACTTGGGGACCCTGAGAATGATTTGGCCCAAGCATCTTTCACTATATCATAGAAGCCTTCTCTCTCGATCCATAAGGGGATGAATCGGAATGGAAGAGGGCCCAGGTCTTCTTCATCTTCTAGTAGAAGCTGTACTGGCTTGTGGTTAGAGGTCATCTTGGGGAGAATTTTCGTAATGATTATATTTTTGTTCATCATAAGGGAGCTTTGAACCAGAAAACGGTCCAGGCGGGCAGAAATGTGATCCTGCCCTGTTTTGTTATTGGACCAAGTGAAAAGACCACGAACTGGATTGAAATATAAGAGATCCCAAAGCAGTGAGAGCTCTTCCACAGAGGCCAGCATAGGGTCTCTGCTGCTGGAACCTCCCCTCTTCTCTTTTGCTTTAAGCACTATGTTAAGGTCCCCTCCAATGATAATATTGATGGGGGAATGCTGCTCAAGAAATGCTGAGAGAGAATTCCAGCATTCTCATTTTTCAGAGTAAATTACGGGAACATAAAGATTAAAGAGAGAGATGGTAAAATTACTTGCGCAGTGTGTCAGCTCCATGAAGATTCAGTGTTGGGTTTCATGGAATTTACTCAGCTGGAATAAATCTTCTGTCTAGAGAGTTGCCAACCCTCCAGAAGAGCCCCTTGAGCTTACTGCTTTGCCTGTGCTTTTCTTCCATTTTGACTTGTTGATGTCAAGAAGAGCTCGCCCTTCTATCTTCGTCTCTTGGAGCATGAGAATGTCTGAGGGCTCTATTTTCAGGAGATCCTTAACTTCTTTAGCTTTAGAGGATTTCCCCAGTCCTCTGCAGTTCCAAGAGACGAGCTTCATTATTTACTTGAGAGGGGTAAAGAGCCTCCCTTAGAAGGCCTTGGTCTGGTATTTCTTCCAATTGAAATTTCTATGGTAGACTGGCTTCCTTGTATTTTGAGTCTTTCAGCCTCCTCTTCTCTTACTTCTTTGCGGGATTTCCTACCTGCTCTTTTTGAAGGACGCTCAAATGTTTCGTCCTCTGATGAGCCTAAGATTTCTGCTGGATTTTTCTTTGCAACTTCTGCGTATGAGGGGTTGGAGGGGCTGCCTTGGGAGGCATCAACCTGTATTTCTTCCCCTCCGTCTTTGTTGGGAGAAGGGATTTCTATCTGTTCCATGTTTTCCTGGGCTAAGTTTGCAGGATTGGTCTGAATGTTTTCTGAACCATTCGGGGTTGCTTCCTTTTCTTGATTGGGCTTGGATTTTCTTGGGGCTCTGATTATGCTGCCTTTACCAGTGCCTTTTTTTTGATGGGCAGGTTTTTGGACTAGAGTCCATTGTTCCTCATTTTTTTTGTCAAGCTGCTCCTCGGCCTTTTTCTTGCAATGCTTTGCAAAGTGACCATGACCATGGCAGTGTCTGCATTTGAAAGGGAGCTGTTCATAATCCAGTTCTTGGACGTGCATCCACCTAGCAACAATGAGCTTGATTGCCTCCGACAGCCCCTCTTCTAGATCCACTTCAACACAAATGCGAGCGCATGAGTACTGGTCTTTTCTTGCAGCTTGGCCTATGTATTTTCCTAGAGCGTTACCAATGATCTGAAGAGTTTTTTGGTTCCAGTAGTGGAGGGGCAAATGGGGAAGTCGCACCCAAACTGGGACAGCAGAGGGAACATCCTGAGTGGGATCAAAATCAGGAGACCATTTGTTTAGGTAAAGTCCGTGCGGTCCCATGAAGTATGGACCATTCCTGAAGATAACACTTCTGTCTTCCGGGCTTTCGAAAATGAATACGAAGAAGCCTTTGCCCACAAAATATCTTTTAACACTCTCTTTGATCAAAGGAGTCCAGTTTCTTTGAGCCCAATCCTCCACCGACTTGGGGGAAGGCCAGAGGCCCGTAAACTGGCCTATTAGACCTCTCTCAGCTAGATTCAAAGCAGCTTTGCAAGTTTCTTCCTCCGAGAGAGCAACCGTAGGAATATAATCCATTTTCTTGACAAACACTTCTGTCTTCCGGGCTTTCGAAAATGAATACGAAGAAGCCTTTGCCCACAAAATATCTTTTAACACTCTCTTTGATCAAAGGAGTCCAGTTTCTTTGAGCCCAATCCTCCACCGACTTGGGGGAAGGCCAGAGGCCCGTAAACTGGCCTATTAGACCTCTCTCAGCTAGATTCAAAGCAGCTTTGCAAGTTTCTTCCTCCGAGAGAGCAACCGTAGGAATATAATCCATTTTCTTGACAAATTTCTGCAGATTGGCAGAGGGAGGGCGCTTTGAGCTTGCAACAATCAAATATTTGAAAGCAGTTACCTCCGGGGGCAGAATGAGGGGGGGCACAGGGCCCCCGCTAGGCTCCATGAGCAGAGGAAGGGCACATCTGGGCTGAGCAGAGGAGCGCTGCAGCCGCAGGGGTGCGCAGGCAGGCACCCAAGAGCCCTAAAGCACGCAGCGCGTGCAGAGGAACATCAAGCAGAGCGCGCACAGTTACGAGAATTTTATCACTTCCATTGGAATCATGCTTTATTTTGAACCATATATATTCCAAGGATATTTCATCCTTCCATATGGTTATCAGCTTGTGGAAGTCACCTACTTCCATTTAGCAGCTTTGCATAAGCTCATCAGATGTTATTCAATTATAAATATGAATACTTAAATCAAAAGTTACTTGAGTGATGATCTTTCACCATGACATCCATCTTGTAGGCATCAACGTCCTTCGTGTATGTTGACACATCTCAAAAGATATGTATTTCCATGGGTCTTCATATTTTCCGAACTTCTTATTGGAGTCTACATATCTTCCCAGGATATTTTCTAGTAAAGTATTCTTGTCTTGGATGTTGATTGATTATTTCCATGGTTGTGCTTTTCATGATCTCTTCCCTTTTTATTTTCTCCACACAATTTTATTTCATTCCGAGGAACTTCCATAGTGCAATTCCTTGATAATGTACAATCACCTCATATTCCATATGGGGACATATTATGTTGATTTAATCTGATGTGGAACATGTCTGTTGACAACCTACGCATTAGAAGAGTTTCTACTTTGATCATACTTCTAAGGATAGAAGTAGAGTACCTGCAACCATATGACTACATAGTATCTAGTGTCATCATAAATGTATATATATCTAATTTCCTTCTTTGAGTTATCCTTTAGCAGTTTTTCCGTGGATTTTTTATTCCCTTGATCTAGTTCATCAATAAGTCATCGTATTCTAATCCCATAATTATTAGAATTATCGATGAAACATTTTAGATTACTTTCTAACCATTAAATCCCAAAAGGATTTCATGAGAAAAATGTATGATCTTGTTTCCATATTGATTAATGAACGATGAACCATGACTCAGATGACTACCTTTTTATAAATACAATGAGGTTCCATGAGTCATTTTTCTTTCACAACATAATTTTTTTTCAGACATCCTCCTATGAACAATACTCCTTACTTGTAATGCTTCTATCATGATTCTAATTTAAACTGATGCATCCATCCAACATGCAATGCTTCCTAACATACCATTATACAATTGACAGAAACCTCTTAGAGATGAATATCATCTCATTCGTAGAGGATATCTTTTACTTCTTCTTCCTTAGACTTCTTTGAATCCGGTTCTTCCTTTTCTCTGGAAACATGGGATTCTTACCTTTTTCTCTTCTTTTTATTATACGAGGGACAATTTATTTTATAGTGCTTAACTTCATTACATTCATAACATATTATCTTATTCACATTTATTTTCCTTATCTGAGGACTCGACTTTCCAAATATTTCTTTTCTTGATTCCATAATAATGGCTTAGTTTGATTTAGTTTCTTCTGTCATACATAAAGACCATATATCTTGAAATGTTATTGCTTATTTCTACCCAGAGGCATTTTAAGTGAAGCTTCCCCATTCCCTAGGTAGAGAATTTAGTACGATAGTGAGTATTTCTCCATCAGACACTACTTCTCCTAATTTCTATAGTTGATCTCAAATTGTGGAAATATTCATAAAATATGAGGTTATTCCTTCCTCCCTTGAAATCTTCAACTTGAATAATTCTGGTCTTAAAGTCAATATTTCTCCTGCAAGACTTTCCGAGAATAGCTATACTAATTTATCATATATCTCTTTTGATGATTCTAGATTTGACACATAGGGAATGATAGAGTCCTTTATGGATACTATGAGGATTCTTCTGGCTCTTATTTGTCCCTTTGTGTATTTTGTATAGGATTGAATATTTTATTTTGATGGTTCAACATGAGAACCATTGACACAGTCCATTAATTCACTTTCAGTTAAGTTTAGATTTGTCCTTATCTTCCATGCACGAAAGTTTACAGTTCCAGACAATTTGTTACCTTCCTTGCAAGAAATCATTTTGACAGATATATGATACTTACTTGGAAATATGCTTTCTTATTTATTATAGGGGCTCCCTTCTTTGATTGAATTTTTCAATAGAGATAAGTCCTTAATGATGGTTTGAAGATAACAACAACAATGTTGCTTTGATTCCAACACTAAATAGTTGTTGAAGATGATGGCTTTCCAATTTACAAACTTCTTCTTTGAAATTGAAGATTGATTCTTAAATGTAGATTTTTTACTGTTGTATTCTAGAAACTAATCCTTGATCTTCTTGGTACTTGAATGCCTTCTTGTCAAATAGCTTTTTCTAGCACCTTAGCTCTAATTCCATGTTTAGAATTTTATGGGGCATAGTTTAATTCAATTCTCTACTTGATAATTACGTGTGAAATTATTTCTATTACTTATATCTTCTCTTCACTATCTTATTAGGTATTTCATCAAGTCAATTATCAAAATACAAAATACACAAGATTTTGGCTCTTCAAGCCAGGACCAAAACCTCTCCCTCTTGGAGAGGAAAACCCACAAGTAATTCTTCTTCTAATCTTTCAGTTGAAAAATACCATGACCATGACACAAACCCTTGACCTATGTATGCCTCCAAGACCTTGTCACTCATCCCTTGTAGCTTCTTTATTTTCTGCATTGTTCTACACCGTTATACACTAGACTTAGAAAGCTCGGTTCCTCGCCCTTAAATATTGTGATTCCTTTTGTTCTTCCTTTAATATAACCTTGATATTTTATATAATATTTCTTGATCCTTTTTTTTTACTCTATATTCCCAAGGATGGTGATATCTTCTCTTGTTTATTACCCTTCTTTACATTTCATACACTTCTGAAATTACACTAGTAGATAAGCTCATGAATGAGGCTTGTACATACTTACCTTTGTACTGATTATGATCTGTTTCACACACTAGATGGCAGAATAGTATGACTGAGATCTTGACCTCTTTTTCTCATAAACTAGTAGCCCTTCTTTCTGTGGTGTCTCCCTTCCTTTCTTTGCACTGTAGTTCAAACTTTATTTTAGAGTTAGACCCAAAAAAGATATAAAAGACCCTCTCTTCCTTCATTGATTTTTTCTCATTTATTTTCACTTAACTTAGATCGTATATCACAATTTATTGCAAAATTTTTCCAAATTCTTGATTGTGTAATGAGGCTACAATCCTCTTATTAATAGAGGTTGTATCTCCTACTCTAGGTAGACATGATCATCTGTGGGTAGGCCGAATTTACCAAGGAATATATTTACCATGTTTTGAGCTGACCTTAAGGAGCTAAATGACAAGGTCTTGGAGCATTTATTTGCATCATCAATTTATTCTTTCACAACTGTAACATGACTCCATATTCATGACTCTAATTATATTTATGACTAGACAAATCCCTAAAGACATCAAGAAGAAGTATTTGACCTATAACAAAACTCATTGCTCATGAAATCCATGATGAAAGTATTACAAAAACACATTTTATTATCTTTGTCATTTTAATTACATAAATTCATAATTACTAGTCATTATGAAGTCCGAACCTAGTTACACTTTTCAATAGAGAATTGTGCAATCATTTTGGAGGAATTTCCTAAATAATAGGGGCCTAATTTCTCAGAAATTACGCAAGGAAATAAGGGCTCAAGGAAAGGAAAAATTGACTAAGTATGGATCAGAGCTTCTCAGTGAGAAAAGAGATAGGTTATTCACTTGCAGGTTGTGCTCAATTGATATTTCAATTGTAATACATCTCTATTCATCAGATTAATGCAAACATGAAAAGGGGTTTTTAGCAGATTGCTTTCCACTGGAAAAATATTGTGTTCATGTGTGTTATTTCTCATTGGATGTTTGTGATTGATGTTCTAAATTATGGATTAAATTCCGCATAACAGTAGAGTAGGGTTGTGTCTTGTGATTTTGACCAAAATTTCATGAAAAATTGCAAATCCACATCATAATTTCTACACAGGATCTTGTGACAATGAGGACTCGACTTTTCTTTGAGGATGTTGCTGACCTAGTCACAATGATTATGATTTCCAATATTCTAGTTATCCTGCCAATCAAGGCAGCCTGTTATGGCATAAAATTTATGTGTATATGTTTTTTTTATGATAAGTTATCAAAAACCTTCAATTTAGAATTTATTTAATGATTTGAGTATCGAAATATTCTCAAGATTTTTTATAATTGTCCTATTACCGAGATTAGATGTAGAGAGGGAGATTTAAAAATGAATCTCCTTGCTCCTGAGAGGGGACCAGAACCTATTTTTTGTGAATTATGCATCTATATATTTTTTTGAAATTAATGGAAGACTCAACAAGTTCGTGGCCTAATCAATGATTTATTGCATTCACTTGTAGACAATGAGCTTTTGTGAGCTCCTTAATAATGAGGAAGGGTACTCCTCTTTAGAAAGGATTGTTGCAACTATAGAGGTAGTGTAGTTATTTTATTTATTTAGCTTGTGGGTGATTATTTACATTTCTAAAATTTTAAGTTAATTGTTGTTACTAATTTCCTATTCATTAAAAAATTGCTGTTACTATTACTCATGCTGGTTTGCGGATAATTTATGATTACATGTTGTTGTTACTCGGCCATAACCATTATAGATTTGTGCCAACTTATATTATTATTAATGTCACCGACTATCGTTACTGATCAAATTACTAAATTTTGTTATAGTTTGATATTGCTATCTTTTATTATTTTCAATTCAATGTTATTCATGCAATTTCGGTGGTGGAATTTCATGAGCGATTCCAGAGTGGTTGAGATGCCTGAATTATTTTATGTTTCGTGTTGCAAGGTTGGTAACTAATTTCAGAATGGTTGTGGTGTTTGAGTGAGTTCATTAATTCAAGTGAAGAATTTGGTTATGTGGAGTGTTATCTTTTCTGCAAGTGTGATTCTAACAATTTGATCTTTATTTTCATAATTGTGTGTTGAGTGCCATATTTCTCATGCAAGTGTGATTTCAACAATGTGGTTTTAATTCCATAATTGTGTGAAAATTGTTTCCAATTCCTATAAATGTGAATGATTATACAATGAGTATTGATATTTTATTTCTTGAAATGTTGCTTTTTTCCCAGGAAAAGAATTGTAATTTCCATTATATAAATACTGAAAATTTCATTCTTTAAGTGTTGTGTTCTTGTTGAGATTTCATATTAGGGAAATGCACATTAGGAGCGATTCAATATTAGATTAGTGATTTTTTCCTGAATATACTTTACACAATAACCTTGAAGTAAAAATACGTGCCCTAGTTGACAATTTATGTTAGAATGAATGGATTATTTTAATAAGACAATAAAATCCCCCCAACGGGTTTTAGCTTGAAATTATGTGTGTATAACACCATAATTCAATGATTATATTATTAATATATGGATTTTCAATATTATTGGTTGTGGCTCCTTACAAACCACACTAACTATGAGGTTCATGCATATGGCTACTATTATCGTCCATATTAGAAACCTTGGCAGGGTCCAATCAAGGCGTTGACCGATAAACACATGGGAAATGTACCCACTTTCACCTTAGAAAAATATCCTATCATTTTTTTCCATTTATGATAATACCACATGTTGGAAAATGTAACTAGTTTTGGTCTTAATAATTTCCATTGTAATCATTTCATTATTTATATATTATGTAACAAGCAAAAAAAGAAAGAAAAATATCATTTTCTAGCATGGGTTACATGCTCCATTTGAATGGTCAACTAGGTCAAGCATGCATTTTACGCTTCTAGGGTTTGTCATGTCAAAATAATATTTGTCATGAGTCAAGAGAGTCATTATGATTTATATAAGACCCATTTGGGCAAGTTTTAAAATGTAAAAGATTTCTTTTTTGAGTCTAGAAAAGCCTAAATGACCTCTAAGACCAAGTCGAATCTGCCAATGAAAATTCAGCCTAGGAGAGGCGTATTCAACCTTATCAAAAGGATATATAAAGGAAGAGAATTCGACTCATTTGGACACACTTCATAATTTTTATCTGTAACTAGAGACAAAGAAGATCTAGAACAAAAATTCTAGAAGCAAAGGAGAAAGTCAAGGTGAAGGAACAAGACCAAAATTTGATCTTTTCTAATCACACGTGCGAAATTAGGGTTTTTGAATTATTGCAGGAGGTCAAAAATTGTAGGTATGAGCTACATGTAAGAAATAAAGCGCTAAAACTCTGATTTGACCATATATTGCAAATTTTGAATTTTGTTGACCTTATTGACTTGAGCTTGTTTCAAGAAGGAATTGTTGGAGGGCTAGCTTGGTGCTTGGAGGAGGTCTTGCATTTGATCTTTCGATCTTGGATTTCTCATTTGATATAATTCTATAAGAATAGAAGAGATTCGTTCTTGGTTTTCCCCTTGGAGGGGCTTTTCCCTGGCTTGTGGCCTATATTTTGTGTCCATTGTCCTTTATGATCTTCATGGTTTATGGTCTTGATAATTGTTTGATGAAAATAATATAACAAATAATAAAAGAAGATAACATAAGTTCACAAGATTTTATCAAGGATAAGGAGAATTGTTTTAATAAGCTTCCCTTCTTGACTCTCCAACATGTAATCAAAGCTAAGGTGAAGAAAAGGTAGCTTGAAGATCATCTTGTTGGCATAAGAAAAGTTTGCTAGTCAAAGATAATCATTTGAAAAAGGACTCAAGGAAAGGATTTAGGAAGAAGGATAAAGCTCTCATTGAAGACCCCTTCATCCGAAGAAGGATATCTATCTCTCCTGAAGGCTCTTTACTTTTGAAGGAACATCTTTAAGGAAGGTTGTTACTCCTCCATTGAAGACTTGTTGGAAGACATATTTGTAGAAATCATTGCTTGGAATCACGATTGTCGTTAGAACAAAACACGCAGGTGTTAGTAAATGATCGCATTGCTAGAGATAAGGATCCATGATAAGCGGTTAGTTTATGTCATGAAACAAATAGGGAGCATTGGTTTATCCAATGTCCAATAATCACGCGAGCCGGGTGTGTATCGAACTTGTGACCTACGCTTCGATTCCACTTGCTGGGAATCATGATTGTCATTAGACCAAAACCTGTAGGTGTTATTCAATGATCGCATCTCCAGAGATAAGGATCCATGAGAAGAGGTTAGTCCATGTTGCGAAACACATGGGGAGCATTAGTTTATCCAATGTCCAAAAAGAATCATACAAGGACAAGGAATACAAGGAACATCAAGAATCCTAGGAACACCAACCACCCTTTGGAGAAACTTGAAGATACTATTGAAGGCATCTTAGAAGTCATCAATATATGGCATCTTTGAAGTCTCTTGAAAAGTCTTGAGGGCATCAAGATAATTGAAGACATCATCAAGAATGACACTTGTTTGAAAAGTGTACCATAATGTTCTCCATATCTCAGTCTACAAATTAAATGATGTCATTTTGCAAGGAAAGCAACAAGCTTGTTGGATAAGAAAATTTCATAGCATGGAAGAAAAGGATTTTTTTGGTGCTCACAAAAAATGAATTCATGGAATATGTTCTTGGAGAAATTGATAAGACAAATAAAGAGAAGACTCAAGAATTAGTAAGATACAATAAGGGAGAAGTGAGGGAAAAAAGGATTCTTATTAAATCTATAAAAGATCATATCATTCCATTCGTTGTTGATTTGAGCACATCTAAAGGTATCTATGATAAGTTGGTGAAATTATACTCCATTTTTAGAAATTATGGTGTATTTTTGTAATGACTCATGAAATTTTAATAAAAAAACACAAGACACAAACCTACTCTACTGCTATGCTAAATTAAATTCAAAATTTATAACATCAATCACAAATATGCAATGAGAAATACCACACATGTACAAAATATTTTTCAAGGGAAATTAATCTGCTAAAAACCCCCTTGCCTGATTGCATTAATCTAATGAATATATATGTATTACAATTTATTTGTTCAATTGAGCACAACCTGCAAGTGAATAACCTACCTCTTTTCTCATTGAGAAGATCTGGCCCAGAATTGGTCAATTTTTGCCTCTGCTTAAGCCCCTATTTCCTTGCGCAATTCCTTAAGAAATTAGGCCCCTATTTTTTAGGAAATTCCTCAAATTGATTGCACAATTCCCAAGGTTGATCATATGACTGCATGCAACACTTGTACACTCAAGAATAGTCTACAAGTGATGTTACATTGCCTTGGAATCTCCACCACAACTAGGGAACTCAAATTATCTACATGCATTATATATTTTGGACTGATTGATCAGTTAACTGGATGATCACTGAGTTAGACTGAAGTCCCACTGCACAACTGACCTTCCACTAGTTCGTCAAACAGTTAGAACTAGTTTAACTAAAAATACTTTGAAACAACTGACCTTGATTGCTACAAATTAGAAATCACACATGCTCAACTGAACTCTAACTCCTCTACCTCAAATTTACTGAGCTAATTGAGTGAAAAGAGCCATGTCACCATAGTTAATTGCATCCAAGTTGTTTGCTGATGCGGAAATTCAAAATTTCTCAATTTAATCAAGGCAAAATCAAATTGAGAATTTCTTACTACATTTTTCAACACTCCCTCTCAGCAAGAAAGGGGTTATCAACCACCCCCTATCCTACACCTATGGAACTTGAACTTCCCTCTTGAAAAGGCCTTTGTCAAAATTTCAGCATCGTGTTCCTTTGTGATAATGGTACTGAAGCAACATTATCTGCATCTAGACACAATCCCGTAAATGGTGATACCATATATCTATATCCTTGGATCGATCATAAAATACATGATTCTCAACAAGCATGATGCAACTTTGATTATCATGGTTATCCATAATATGAACAAATAGTCCCACAAGTATCTTTCTCATCCATATCAGCTCACATGCTGCTTGAATTGCAGCAATGTATTCTGCTTTTGTCGAGCTAAGTGCCACATATCTTTGATTCCTACTGTACCAAGAAAACGTTGTGAGCCCAACACTGAAAATTCCACCCGATGTACTCTTTCGGTGTGATGGACTCCCCCACCCAATCTGCATCTATGAAGCCACACAATTTCACTCCCTCTAACCGTCTATACGATAGTCTAAATTGGGTGGTGCCTCTGAGGTACTGTAAAAAATTCTTAGTTATCTTCCAAAGCAATTTGGTCAGCCTAACCATATCTTGGCTTGAATGGTTGACTTCATAACACATATTTTTTCGTGTGTTCACAAGGTACATCAGTGAACCCACTCACTGCTGATAAATGGTATCATCTACTTCTTCGCCTGAAGTTTCATCCTCCTTCCTCTAGTTGGTCGCTAGAGGTGTCTCCATGGGTTTACAACTCTCCATTCGGAATCTCTATAGTATCTCATTTGCATACTTTCCTTTAGACACAAATAATTCTCCTTCACCTTTCCATTCTTCCAACCTGAGGAAGTAGTGCATGAGACCCATGTCCTTCATTTCAAATTCTCTTTCAATTTTCCTCCTTGCAATATCTGATCAGTTTCTCATCACCTGTTAAAATTAAATCATCAACATATAAGAAAATAATAAGAAATTTACCCTCTACCAAGATATGATATAGGTTTTCATCCACTTTAATTTTAGTGAAGCCCAAACTGGTGATATAGTTATTGATGCAAGTGTACCAAGCACGGGGTGATTGTTTGAGACTGTATAATGCTTGCTTGAATCTGCACACATGAGACTCTCGATAAAATGTGTCAAAAACTCATGGTTTCTTTATTTACATCTCCTCCTCAATAACCCCATTGATAAACATTTTTTTACATCCATCTAGTGGATCCTACACCCCAAATGCGCAGCCAGAGCAAGGATTGATCTAATGGATGAGTACCTTGCTAAAGGAGTAAAGGTATCCTCATAGCATTTTCTCTCAACTTGAGAGTATCCCTTGGCGAAAATATAGTCTTATACTTCTTTATCCTTTCGTCTACTGTATGCTTAACCTTGAAGATCCATCTCGAACCCAAAACTGCTTTATCTGTTGGTCTTGGGACCACTTCCCAAACATTGTTCTTTACAATGGATTTGTATTCCTTCACCATTGCATCAACCCATAAAATTTTCTTTACTGCTTTCTCAAAAGTGGATGGCTCAGTATCTACAAGCTCAGTCATTGGAGACATGTACCCAATGTACCGATCATGTGACCTTCACTGCCTGTGCAAATTTGAAGGAGCTCCCACATTCTCCCTCACATCCTGCACAAGTCTATCAACTTCCCTGGTACTTTTATGCCCTCTCTGGGTTCTTCTTGAGTGGATGTTTCCACTCTTTTCTCTTCAATTTATGGCTGATTCATAACTTCTTGATGCTTCTCCTTTTGAGCTAAAATATCCTCTTTTGGTTAGATCTAAATCTCCCTCTCATGAGAGCCCTGCATCACTTTCTCCTCATCAAATTTTACATCCCTTTGCACAACTTTGAGGGATAGAAAGTACATATGGTAGTCTTGAGGAGTTTCCGTGTAACCCACAAATACCCCCAATTATTCTTTCAGCTCAAGCTTTTTCCTTGATTCTTTAGAGACATGGCAGTAGATAGAGGATCCTAAAATAATGAAGTGCCACAAATTAGAATTCCTTCCCGAGAAATCCTCCTCTAGTGTAATCATACCAAGAATATGATGAGAACTACGGTTCCATAAATAAATTGTTTTGTTGCATGCCTCTACCCAAAAATGCATTGGTATGCATTGGTCATGAAACATAGCCCTCGCAGCTCCCACAATGCTAAAATTCTTTCTCTCAACCACCCCATTCTGCTGTGGGTTGTGGGGTGTTTTCACCTCTCGCCGAATGCCTTCTTTCGCACAATTATTTTTAATTCATACGACACGTACTCACCTCCATTGTCACTCCTAAGAGCCTTCACCTTTTTGTCGGTTTCTTTCTTAACCAATGCCTTGAATTCTATGAACTTGGAGAATGCCTCTGTTGGGTTTGTGTTATATACTTTCCGCGACTAATCACGTGCGGGGGGTAACATGGGGGCGATAGCCCATGGTTTTTTGCATGGGTTTGCACATGGTTTTGGGGCATGATGGTTTTTGGCCCCTGGTATTTTGTAGATCCGGTCAAGGGAACTACGGTTATGTTCTAATCCAGGGTTAATGGATTAGGGTTTATGTATGCTTCGGCATGTATATATATGTGTTGTAACACTAAAAGGAATATAATGAAAAATCAAGCTGGTCATCCCTATTTGGGATCCAGGGGAAAGTATCTGTATTTATCTATTTTATGTTTTATACTCTCTCTACTGTTTATTTTCTGTCTTTAAGATTTGTTTGCAGATAATTTCTGTACAGGGTTAAAACCTACATTTTCTATGAGAGCAGTTTCGGCTTCAAGGGGACACCTTTGCTATTGAGGGGTTTTTTTCTCGGGCTTGAGGTAGACCCAATTCAGTGGGAGATCTGCGAGATCTATTCTTGCGGTGAAAGAAGATGGCGAGCAGCGGGAAGATAGAGATCGAGAAATTTAATGGTTAGAGTTTTGAGTTGTGGAAGCTCAAAATGGAGGATCTGCTGGTGGATAAAGATCAATAGATCACGATAGATTCGGGTACTAAACCAATGGCAATGTCAGATGAAGACTAGAAGAAACTGGATCGAAAGGCAAAGAGCACAATAAGGTTTTGTGTCTCAGATTCAATATTGTTGAATGTATCTGGAAAAGCTATGGCAAAGACCTTGTGGGACAAGCTAGGGGCCTTGTACCAATCTAAATCTTTGGTGAATAAATTTTTCCTGCGGAAAAAGTTGTATAACCTGAGGATGAAGGATGGAGACTCGATGACAAAGAATCTGAATGCCTTCAATACTATGGTAAGTTAGCTGTCATCTTTTGATATTAAAATCTCAGATGAAGATAAGTGCATCATTTTTTTGTGTTCTCTACCAGATTTGTGGGACAATCTAGTTATTGCAATAGGTAGCAATACAACTACCTTGAATTTTGATGATATTGTCTCAGCCTTGTTGTCGGAGGAAATTAGACAGAGAAATGTGGAGGGTCAGAATGGAGATGCTTTATATGTACGAGGAAGGTCCCAAAATAGAAATAAGAATAAGGTTTTGAGTGGGAGATCTAAATCTCATGGAAAGTTTGTAAAGGTGTGCTGGAAATGTGGAAAGGAAGGGCACTACAAAAAGGACTGCAGATCTAAGGCTCCTGAGAAAGGAAAGGGATCTGATGATGCTCCTTCTACAGAGGAAAAAACCACCTCGGATGAAGGTGGGGATGTGTATTTGGATTCTTCTTTAAATACAAATATAGATAATGAGTCATGGTTGATTGACTCAGGTGCATCTTTTCACTTCAATCCCCATAGGGATTGGTTCTACGAGTATGAGAAATATGATGGCGGTGATGTCTTCCTAGGGGATGATAGGAAGGCCAGAATTATTGGACGTGGAAAATTCAAGCTGAAGTTGCAAGGTGGAAGGATTAGAACACTTCTTGGTGTTCTGCACATTCCTACATTGGCCATAAATCTGATTTCTGTAAGCAAGATGGATGATGCAGGTGTAAAAACGGTGTTCAAGAAAGATACCTGTAAGATGGTTCGGGGAGCATTGGTATTAATGCGGGGAGTTCGGATTGGAACTCTGTACAAGCTTCAAGGCAGCATTGTTATTGTTGGGTGCAATAGTTCTGTGGTTCTCGAAAGTGGAGCGGAAAGGCTAGCGGTCTCTGGAGAAAATACCATGCTATGGCATCAAAGGCTTGGACATATTGGAGAGAAGGGCCTTCGAATACTGCATGGAAATGGTATGGTAGAAGGTATGTCTAATAGCTCTCTGGATTTTGATTTCTGTGAACATTGTGTAGGAAGCAGAATCGAGTGATTTTTCCTTCTGGTGCTAAGAGGGAAAACAAGATATTAGAGCTTGTCCACAGTGATGTGTTTGGACCTGTGTCGGTTCCATCACTGGGTAAGTATGTGTACTATGTTCCATTCATAAATGAATTCTCAAGGAATACATGGATATATTTTTTGAAGAAGAAATCTAAAGTCTTTGATAGATTTAAAGAATTTAAGGCTCTGGTGGAAAACCAAACAGAGAATAAGATAAAGGTGTTGAGGACAGATAATGGTGGGGAGTTCTGCAAGAAGGAATTTGAAGAGTTCTGTAAGAAGTGTGGTATAGGACAGCAGAAGACTACTCCATACACACCTCAACAAAACGGAGTTGCAGAAATAATGAACAGAACGCTGATGGAAAAGGCAAGAAGCATGCTCAGTGGTACCGGGTTAGGACAAGAATTCTAGGTAGAGGTAGTGGAGATTGCATGTTACTTAGTTAACAGATCACCTTCACTAGTGTTGGAGAATAAGACTCCACATGAGGTATGGACTGGTAAGAAACCCTCTCTTTCACATCTGAGGGTATTTGGATGTGATGCATATGTACATGTTCCAAAGGAGAGAATGACCAAGTTGGATAATAAATCTGAAAGGTGCATCTTTATTGGGTATACACATGCTTTAAAGGGTTACAAGCTTTGGAACCCGGAAACAAGGAAGGTTGTGTACGATCGAGATGTGGTGTTTAGAGAGGTGAAAGATATTGTTAAACATGAAGTCCTACCAAAGGAACCTAAGAAGACAGAGTTTGAGCTAAAGGAGGATGAATCAGACTCTACAAAAGAAGAAGACTCAAAAGAGGAAGAGCCACAAACTCCAGCTGTGAGAAGATTAGTTCGGGAAAGGAGACAACCAGAAAGGTATAGTCCATCTACTTTCTGTTCAAATTTTTCTTTAACTATAACTGATGATGATCCCAGAACTGTCAAGAAGGCAGTAGATTCAGAGGATGGAAAACTCTGGAAGGAGGCCATGGTTGATGAAATGGCATCCTTGCATAAAAATGAGGCATGGGATCTAGTGGAGTTTCCGGCTGGAAGGAAGCCCATCGGGAGCAAATGGGTGTTTAAGAAGAAGATAAATGTAGAAGGAAAGGTGGAGAAATACAAAGCTCGGTTGGTAACAAAAGGTTATTCGCAGGTGCCAGGAATTGATTTTGGTGATATTTTTTCTCCTATTGCCAAAGTTACTTCTATTAGATTACTTTTATCTGTTGCTGCTACATTTGACTTTGAGGTAGAACAGATGGATGTGAAGACAAAATTTCTTCATGGGGATCTGGAACAAGAGATATAGATGAAACAACCTGAAGGCTTTATGGTGAAGGGGAAGAAAGATCTGGTATGCAGGTTAAAGAAGTCTCTGTACGAGTTAAAAAAGTCACCAAAGATGTGGTATTAGAAATTTGATACCTATATACGGGGACTTGGCTTCACCAGAAGCAAGTTATAACTATGTTTATTTTAAATTAATTGGTGACCGTGTTATTTATTTGGTCTTGTATGTGGATGATATGTTGTTGATTGGAAATGACAAAGAAATTATCCAAGATTTGAAGACCCAACTGTTCTCCAAATTCGACATGAAGGATCTTGGTGGTGCAAACTATATTTTGGGCATGGAAATTAAGAGAGATCAGGCAAAGAGGAATCTCTGGTTAAACCAAAGGAAGTATGTTGAGACTATATTGCAGAGGTTCAATATGCAGGATAGTAAACCGGTGAATGTTCCGATTCCTGTAGGTACAAAGCTGTCTGCTGAACAGTGTCCCAAGACACAAGAAGAAGAGGAGGATATGTCCCATGTTCCTTATGCGAGTGCAGTGGGTAGTCTGATGTATGCAATGGTCTGTACTAGACCAGACATTGCACATGTAGTGGGAGTATTGAGCATGTTTATGTCAAACCCAAGGAAGGAGCATTGGATAGCAGTGAAGCGGGTTTTCAGATATTTGCGTGGCACTAGTGATTATGGCTTGTGCTACCAGGGAAGACCAGGATTGGAAAGAGTGTTGGAGATTCATGGTTTTGTTGATGTAGACTGGGTTGGAGATCTGGACCAAAGAAGATCTACAAGTGGGTATGTGTTTAGCCTATTTGGAGGTGAAGTCATTTGGATGAGTAAAAGACAGTCTCTAGTGGCTTTTTCAACTATAGAGGCAAAATACATGGCAACCACTCATGCAAGCAAGGAAGCAGTTTGGTTGCAAAGATTGTGTTCAAGTATGGAGTTGGTGCAACAATCTATAAGGATAGACTGTGATAGCCAAAGTGCAATTTTCTTGGCTAAGAACCCTGCTTATCATTCAAAGACAAAGCACATTGATGTTCAATATCACTTTGTGAGATATATGGTTGAAGCTAAAAGGGTGTTGCTGGTAAAGGTGGACACTTTTAAGAATGTTGTAGATGCATTGACAAAGTTTGTGAGCACTCAGAAGTTCTCTTGGTGTAGAGAAACAATGGGTGTTTCAAAGTTGGGCTAATGACTCAGCTCTCCTGTGGCCCCCTGTAGAAAGAAAACAAGTGGGAGAATGTTGGGTTTGTGTTATATTATTTCCATGACTAATCACACGTGTGGGGGGGGGGGGGGTGTAACAGAGGGGGGTGATAGCCCCCCCTGTCGGGGTCTGGGGCAGCGCCCCAGATTTTTTTTTTTTTTTTTTTGGTCCTTATTTTCTGGTCGGCGAACCCGCCAATGGTTTTGTGCATGGGTTTGCACATGGTTTTGGGGCATGATTGTTTTCGGCCCCTGGTATTTTGTAGATCCGGTCAAGGGAACTACGGTTATGTTCTAATCCAGGGTTAATGGATTGGGGTTTATGTATGCTTTGGCATGTATATATATGTGTTGTAACACCTAAAAGGAATATAATGAAAAATCAAGTTGGTCATCCCGATTTGGGATCCAGGGGAAAATCTTTGTGTTTATGCGTGTTATGTTTTATGCTCTCGCTACTGTTTATTTTCTGTCTTTAAGATTCGTTTGCAGATAATTTATGTACAGGGTTAAAACCTACAGTCTCATATTTCTTCCACATGAAAAAGATCCAGCACTTCCGTGAGAATTCATCAATAAAAATGACAAAATATTTGTGTCTGACAGTGGAGGCTATCGAGAAAGGTCCATAGATATATGAGTGGTTCCTTTCCAAGACTGCATGTGCTTTGTTATCCCGATCATGGAATGTGGATTTTGTGTACTTCCCCAAGTTACATCCTGTTAAGGTCCTATAATTCATAGGATCAAATGGTGATTGAATATTTTCTTCTAGTCATTTCAAATTGTAAATAATATTTCATTCTCCAAATGATTTCCAAAAAAATATATAACAAAAAATAAAAAAAATGAAAAGAGGGCATATAAAAGAAAAAATAGAATAAAAGAATGAAAATGAAAAATGAAAAGGACTCCATGAAAAGAAAAACAAGTGCAAAAGTGAGCAAATGCAAATGCCACTAGAAATAAAGTCAGTTTTTACATTGAAAAAAAATTAGGATTTGTGTGCAGATTTCTTAAAATGCCACAATTATAGATGTTTCTTTGAATCATACAATATAATCATGGTCAAACACATTTGCATTTATGGTTTTGTATTAGAGAATAATTTAACCAAACTATTTAAACTTGGATAAATTTAGTTAGGTAGGTGAAGAAATTAATCCAATTGTTTAAGCTAGATTAATTAAATAAATTTTTAGGTTAGAATATAGATTAGGACAATCTCTCCTTCAAAGAAAAACTATGAAGGATTTGCACATTTAAATGCACCCTTAATTGATGAAATAGGTCTTGGTTTTGAAATAATTAGGATATAAAGGGTGAAATATGTAATATTTTCATGTTTGAAAGCAGCATAAAGTTTATCCCATTGGAGCCACTGTTATCCAAGATAAACATCAGGTTTGATTTGAGTCATGAATCAATTAGGTTAAGTTAGTTAGGGTTGAATAGGATCTTTTAAATTTGTAATTTTCAAAAAAATTGCATATATGTGGGGGTTATTGAAGGTCATCATTAATGTAAGAGGTGTCATTATCAAAGAAAAATCCAAAAAAATCTTTGTGCATGAGTTAATCTGATCATTAGAGTGAATTTTACACTTCTACAAACTTCCGCAGCAAATTCAGTGTAAACAGGTCAGGATTTGCTATGAAAGTTCCTAGACTCTATTTTTATTCCAATGTTATGTATTTTTTATCTTTTGGAGCAGTCAACGCAGTGAAAAGGTGGCTGAATCATCTAATAAGATCATGAATATCATTGTGCCACTTGTTTAAGGGGGAAACTCAACAATCAACTCCACATGGCTGACATGGCTGACAGCTCATCATGATGCCAACTCATCAATTGGACAACACACCATCATCAACTTAGTTTTATAAAGACCTTAAATCCAGTGTATTAGTTGGCCAACACCTCAACATGTTATTTTGATTCGATATAGATGGTACAAGTTGAATTGAAGAAAAATGGTCTTAAAATGATTGTGCAAGATGATGATGTTACCCCATGAAACATGGTAAGGAAACAAATTTTTGTTCAAATTTTGTCTTATGCTATCATAATTAGGCATATATAGACTTTAGAAGTGTTTTTGAGGTAAAAAAAAGGAGCCAAATGTCAGTGAACTAGGTACTTTCATAGCACATTCCAGGCTTAAAGGTGAGTTTTTGCTACGAAAGTGTTGTAGGTTTCTTTGAGGATAAAATTCTAAAAAAATCTTAGAACAAGGGTGACTTAGAGAATGTGTTTACCTCATTAGCCTCAAGGAAGACCCTTCAATAGTCAGAAAGGTCAAATATTATTCAAAAGGTGGATTTTGGAGTTTTCTACAAAAGTGCGCTACGAAAGTTCTTGTACATGACTGTTTTAGCAGTCAAATTATAGTTCACTTTCTGACTAGCTGGAAAGGAATTTTGAAAATTTGAAGGAGGTTTAGCTTTGGAATGATCCCATCTAAAAAAACCTCTCTTAGTTTGTGTACAAACATCAAAATTTGGAAAACATGCAATAATATTTGAGGCCTATTTTTTAGAAATTTTACTAGCCAGATTTGTGTAAAAATTTTAAAATTCGACTTGGTGGAGGTCCAACTTGTTGGCAATGAGATTCCTATGTCTTAATATGTTGTCCTTGATAGCAAATATCTGGTACAATATGAAGTATATGTCTTCAATAGAATCTCATGAGTCCATCTGAAGAAATGTGTAATATCCAGTAGAAGATTATGTAATATTCATATTGAAGATTCTATATGCGGGTTTGTACAAGAGAAGTCACGGATACACGTAGATAAGAACGATACAAGTCAAATATGCCTTTTGTGCTCCAAAAAGATAATACCAGGGGAAATTACCATGGTATTAGCCCATAGGATTGAGCGCCATGCCGTCTATTTGTTTTCATCCAAGAATACCATTGGCAGCAGTGTGGTTTTGACTCATGGTATTGGTAAAGGATAAATCCATATAAGGAGAAGAAGATCACTAAATACTTCTCTCTAAAGTATATCTGCATTGGATGAACTCTGTTTTATTGATAAATATGAATTTATGATGCACCCTTGGAAAGATTGATGGATCAAGATCTCTAGACCTGAAATGACTATGTTCTTGCATGATCCATTGAAGAGATGATTAGATCTAAGACCTGGCACATGTTTGTTGAAGTAGAGCGAAGAAATCTGGGTAAGTTCCATAGATCTGAAACAGTCTGCAAAATTAATATTTACAGATCTATATGCTAGTTCATCTTCGTAAAAGCGCATATATACGCAGATTTTCTTCAGAAAAGGTGGGTATGAAAATTAGGGTTTTCTGAAGCTTATTACAGAAGTTTTTATGTCATTGCTGATATGTTTCTACTGTCTGTCAATAAAGTATTCATGTAGATCTGGGTTACTTGATTGCTATATGTGCTGCTAAGTTGATTATGTACAAATATGATCAATGAGTGAGTAAAAATGTGTTATGATGACTGACTGATCAAGGGTTTTGAAATCCTGAAAAGATATATGACTGAAAGTCCCATAACTAGATCTATGACTGATTACATTCTGAAAAACAGTATTGACAGAACTGTACATAGGTTGGTGTTAAGTAAAGCATGTATACATGCGGGTTCAGTGAAGCAAAGTAGCGTATGCATTTTAAGATAATGAATGTTCAGGGTTGAGTCTGATTTTGCATACTAATTCTGAAGTCTGGGTTTATTAATGTGTTCCAGTTATAGTAATCTCACTGTTCTGATTGAAGTTTGGGTTAAGTATATTATTGATGATATTATGATGAGTTGTGTTGAAGCTGTGGGATCCAGTATGAAAATTGATGAAACATGGTCTGCAGTGATTCTGAAAAAAGTAGAAGCTTCCTGCCAGTAGATGTTGGTGTTCTGATCAGGGGGTATTGAAGCTCCCTTCCAGTAGTGGCTGGTAAACGAGATCAGGGGGTTGTAGCTCCCTTCCAGTTGCAGCTAGAAAACGAGAGAAGGTTGTAGCATTCTGCAGGTAGATGCCTGCGTACTAATATGAGTCTGCATCAATACAATATTGTAAGCAGTTTTCCATATAATAAATATTGAAGACATAGATGACAACACCGGTGGTTTTCTCCCGAATTGGGTTTCCACCTTAAATGTTGGTGTTCATGTGTTGATGATTTATTCTAGTTTTACTACACATATTTACTGCTTAACTAACAGATGCATGAATGATAAGCTGAGTTAAAGATTGTTTTTGAAAAGTTATTCTAACAATAAGATTAGATCAGTATACACAAGTTTCTTCTGGTATATGCACATGTATATGCGAGTTGGGTTCATCAAAGCCACATATGGAATTCGGTAAAGAAAAAGTTAAAATTATCAGTAAGCTGTAAATACTGATTCACCGCCCTGCCCGCCCCCCCCCCCCCTCCCCTCTCTCAGTATTTTTCCCAACACAACTCAGCATCCACATGGCATGATGACACATGAGCAGTCCAATACACTCAGAAAATCAGTTGGTTGCATTTGATAAGGGTTATTAAAATAATTTTTTTATCTATTTAATGAAATAAGAGTCCTTTTGGTATTCATACTTTGCCAAACAGAAATATCCCTAGAAAGTCTCCGAGTGATGTAATTCGATTAGAAATAGGTCTCTTAGGTAGGAATTTGAGGTTGGCCCAGGTGGCAAGCCATTGTATGAGACCTTACTCTATAAATGAGGGAGTTTTTTATTTTGAAAGGGTTGATGATTGTTATGAAGAAGCTACTATGTAAATTTTCTCTATCATGCTAATACACAATTGTAGCAATTGTATTGCAGACCTGAGATTTATTTTGAGCTTATGTGTTTGTGTTTTTCCACTTATCATATTATCATTAGCTTCATAGTATCATGATTAATTGGACTTCATAGTATTATGCTCCAATTTCCTTCGTGTATTATGTTTTTGCTGTAAAAAGTTATTTTTTAAGCTTAATTTGCTCAGCATCCATGAACTACATTTTCTTGTGATTGATGTCCCATAGATGATTCCATGCCAAATGGTAGCCTTCATACAATCTTCCACCTGCAAAAACCGCATAAAAAAAATTATTTAGCCATATGAAATATGAGTTTGTCTTGAGTATTTTATCTTTTCTTTGAGAGAGCCCTCTCTGATTGGAAGGGCTAACTTCCAATCCAAAGTGGTTTGAAATAGTTGCACTAGGTTGACAATTGAGCAGCCCAATCTATCACCAGCTTAGTGATAAACTTTTGGTGCCTCTTCCGGGAGTTCAAAGCTGCATTATCCTAGGTAATTGATTCCAATCAAATCAACTGAGCTCTTTAAGGTAGCAGGAGATCATAAATATTCAAGGCTTTACTTCTACCTTGGCGACTCCATTCTTGAAGAATTCATAAATTCATAGCTTCACGGCGACTCCATTGCTTGAATATCAGTAGCTTGACGAAGTTCCAAGATGAGTTCTACTGCAAGAATAAATCCCAGTTATGCTCCTATGGATCGATCTCACATCTATGGTTTTCCAAATCCTATGCCTTGTGTTGATTGGTCAACCCATATTCCCATGTTCAAATATAAAAAGAAAGATGATTTTGGTCTGCATTTGGTTAAATTCCATATACATGTATGTAGACCGAGGGTTTAGTTTCCTGAGGATTGTCTCATGAAGATGTATGATGGCTACCCTAGAAGACAAAGCTAGAGTATGGTATGAAGGGTTGAAATTAAGAAGCTTATGTTCTCTTAAATATTTCCATAGAATATTTTTTGGACATTATGGGAAGTTTCATCCTTCATCACCATTGTTTCAAGACTATTGTAATCTTTGGAAGGGTTTCATTCAATATATTAAAAGTATTGATGGTGATGTAGAATGTATGGATGATGATGAGATATTAGAGGCACTTTATGAATTTTCTTCACAACCTAGTTCATCATGATGATTAAGAAATTTTCCAACAAGTAGATGTCTCTTCTTTAGTTGAAGATGAAATGGATCAGCAATTTGATAGTCACGTCATATTACATGAAATTTATGAGGATTTGCAGCCTTGTCAATCTATATGCAGTCAAAGGTATGAGCCAAATCATTCAAATTTTTTTTCAGCCCATTCTTTTTCTGAGATTTTATGTCAAGAATAAATTCCTCAAGATAAGGTTGTTGAAAATACATGCATGAAAATTATGAAGAATGAGGTAACATGTGATGAAAGTTCACTTTTAGGAAAACCCGAGCTACATGAAGAGCTGAATCTACAGGTTTACCTATTCTATTTGGAGATCATCAAAATGGCATGGAGGATATGCATAAAGTTGTTTGTATAGGAGTTGTTAGTGTTCATAATCAAGATGACAGTCCTCAAGCAAAACTACCAAATATTATATCTGATTTGTTTGATAAGAAAAAGATTAGTTTTGATACACACAATATGGATGTTGTTATCACAAATTTGAATCTGATAGGCTACTTAATCAATCAAATTCATGTAACTATTTCAAACCTAATCTTTTGACTGAGGCTTAGCCTCCTCATCCTGAGAGGGCTCTCTTAAGGGTTAATGATTTGGATAAAAATATTGGCTAACTCTATGTGGGGTAATAAATAGATAAATGATAGATGTAGGTTGAGAATCACATCAACAAGTACACATTGGGCTTATGGAGTCAAAATAGTTTCAGTAAACCAATAAATATACTTAACATGGAAGTTGAGGCATATTAGAGTTTTAGTCAAGAGATAAACACATGTGAAACTGTAAAAAACACAGTCAGTTCATTTATATAGGAAGTCAGAGCATAAAAAGATGAATTATGAGTAATATAGACAAACACCACTGCAATGGGATAATAAAGAGATGCAAATAGAATAAGAACACACTAAAACTCCTTCTTAATCTCAAGTTGGTTAAGTAGAAATCTTCTGTGTTAGCTGAAAACAAGTCAATTACAATCTGCACAGTTTTGCCAAAAATTTCCAACCTGTACTAATTCGACCTGCTGGCCTTTAATAGACCTCTTACAACATGAGATGATCTACCTCCAGGCTAGATACATCGAATTCTTAACTACTGACACCTTGCCTAACCATAAGACATGGAATTTATTACAAAAAGACACCTAATCTACTTAAACAATCCTATTCCAAAAAGGACTCAAACTGCTTAATGCTATCTCTAACAACCTTATCTATTTAAGTTTACATCATTGCCAAGTGTATCCTCCCTTAGTCAAATTTGGATGATGGGCTTCAACTCTTCATGACCATATTGCTGATCTCCATGAATATAGGAAACATTCTCCTGTTTTATAGGCATAGAGACTTGTGCTTTCTTTAACCATTCTGACCATGATGTACTCTTTATTTCGAAGTCCTTAGCTGTTCGAAATTGATTTAATACATCCCAAAACTCTTCCCTAGGCTCCAGTTGTCCATAACCACCTCCAAATCTATTCAAAAGAGTTGTAATGTACCACGCTACGAAAACGCAACAGTTTTGTAGCGCCTTTATAACATTTCCATTATAACACTTATTTTGCAATTTTTTTGCTTCTTTCCACTGTCATCATTTCATTTACCCTTTAGTACATATCCTATATCAATTCCAGTCCTTAAATCGCTTTTAAATCTTTCAAAAAACGAGTAAAATGAGCAGAAAATTTGCTACAGTAGTTTCGTAGCACTTTTCTGCTTTTTTACACCTGTCTGTGCTACAAAACTACTGTTTGGGCAGTTTTGTCAAAAAAATTCAAAAACAAAAATTGTAGATAAGCTCAAAAACTTGAATACACCTGTTTGCAACATTTAAGAACCATATTAACGGTAGAAACACATTTTTTTTAGCTTACTTCAGGTTCCTTCTTCATTTGCACTTGATTTAGCTATTGGCTCTTCAATGACTGTTATTTTAATACCTTTACTCTTTAACTCATCCTAAATCAACTTCATCTGCTACTCCAAGTCCTCCACTTGATCTTTAAGTCTTTTGTTATTAGCTCTCAAGTGAGTATTTATTACTCGGAAAAACTTGGCTTCCTTTATTGCTGGGACTGTCCATTTGAAAAACTGCTTTGCATTATTTGGAGTTTCAGAAATAAAACTAGTTTGTCCTTCCCACAATGCCTTCAACATTTTAAACTCTGCTTTCTCTAACACCATGATTTCTAGCCCTCTTTCTCATCACAAAAATTTATTGGTTTGCCAACCTCAATTTTTCCTCAAGATGTTGAAACTCTGTTTTCTCTATCATTTCTTCTTTTCCCCTCTTTGTTTTGTTGCCTGTATGCTTCACTGTAGGTGATGAGAGATCAAAAAATTATTTAGGAGCTTTAGGTGTCTTAGTGGGTTTTTAAACTTCCTTGCTGCTTTCCTTCAGTTTCCTAGCATGCCTAGTCATAGGTTTTCTTGCCTGAAAGATGAAAGCTGCATATTTCTCAATGAACTCTAGCTTTTTGGCAGACTTTCCCTTCTTCTGTTTATGCTCATATTCCCCAATGAAGTCAGCTTGAAAAATGGGTGTCTCCTCTATGTCAATAGCATGAAGAATTTCTTCTAGATTTCCCTTTGGTACTGGCCTATCCTCTGTAACGACTGTCTTTCCTTTTGATGCCACTGCTTGGCTTCTAGTTACTCTTTTGATTTCCTGCTTACTGATAGCTTGTTTCTGTTTTGCATCTTTGACAACATTTGACCTCTATTTTGCAGGTAATGGAGTTGATGTATCAAGCATTTGTATCTACTCTGCCCTTTTCTCAATTTGTTTCCTTGGCTTCAGTTTTAAAAATTAATTTGGTTTTATAGCCACAGGTTGAATTGGTTCTGCTGGTGGTGGTGATGGAACTCCTTTAGCTTTAGGGTTTCTTGTAGGGGTTAGGGTTTCCACCTCAAAACCATTTATAAAAAAAAAAGATGACCAATCCCTTCCTATCTTATGAAGTTCATCTAAAATCAATAACTTCATTAAACCATGATGAAACAAGGATGCTTCACTCCCTTCAGACTTCACTTGCACCTTATCATCCATCTTTGCAAGACTCCTATATAGATAAAAATGCAAATCGAGTGAAATCTTACCAGTGAAATGCAGAAGCAACTTGAAATCATATGAGTAAACCTTGTGATATCTGCCTTCACATGTAAAATTCTTCTGTATGTTGAGCAGCAACTTTGAAAAAGTGTCTTTGATTCATCCTCTAGGGATAGCATTGTTAAGGTCCATGTCTGTGTACTCAGGCTTCATGAACTCTTTGCATTGTTCCATATCAAATTTGAAGCTTTTAAACAAAGTTTCTTGACCTCTTGGTATCTCTGTAACAACAGTATTGGTCTCTGGTGTAACAGATATACTTAGCATCCCAACCTTGGTAGCTGTTCCACGAAAATTCATGGAAAATTATTTGGATACTTGTATGTGAGAGCCCTGAAACTTTTCACAAAACCATAAGCAGCCTACTTTTTTTAATGCCTCCATCACTGCTGGGTCTTCAGTTATTGACCTCATATCTTTAGGTTCATGCCTTAAGCACTATCCTCCTCTGTGTATTTTCTTGTCTTTTGTCATTCTTTTCAGAAAACCTGTCAGCCTCGCTTGATGAATTGTATCAGCCTTGCTTGAATAGATGTAAAAGCAACCTCACTTGATAAATTTGTATCAGCCTCGCTTGAATATTGGTGTAGAATTTTTTTTTATGAACCGATCACATGTTTGGTTTAACACTCCAGAGCTCAAACATTTCGAATGGAGGCAAAAGGAAAATGAGAATGCCCAATTAGGAAATATTTTGAAATTTAAAATATCTCATAACAGAATGATGCCTCATTCATACCCTATAATGACAATGATGACTGAAACATGGGTAAGTACATTGAATTTCATCATTAACTGACTCATCATACCACTAACCTACCCTTTCCTAATGGTTTCTAACATTTTCCAGCTCAACTGATAAGACAGTTATAAATCCACGCTTTCGTAGTGCCTGCAGTGAAATTTTTCATGTTTGTGCTACAAAACTATTAGCATTTTCGTAGCGCAAAACAACTTTTTTCAATGGGTGGCGCTATGAAAACAAGGTTTTTGGGCTAATTGAACAGTTTTGACCCGAAACTTTAGGAAATGACCCACAAATGAAAATAATGAATATTTGACATGAAAGAAATTTAAAAAAGACTTCCTTTGAACCTAAGGATGAGATTTAAACCATAAAAATATAACACCTACCCTTGACAAAATCTAAATTGACTTCGAAACCCAACTTCGAACCATGAAATTTTGTAACCTTGTCACAATGATGTGCTAAATTTTTTTGGGTGATAATAGATGTGATGTTTGAAGATGTTCAAGGATGAATGGATGGTTTTGTTGATTTACGTGAAAGGGAATATAAATCTATTGTTTCCTTTTTATTTGATGATGTTCTTGGAATTGAAGACATAGGACAAACGAAGCCATCAATTATGAACGAATTCATATGTCATCGTTTTACTCATCAAGAAAAGGTGATTTTTCATGGTTTCCAAGATCCAATGGTAAGTCTGTTGCAGTCATCATTCAAGACAATTTTTTTGTTTCTTATGGAGTAGGGATTCAATTTTCATTCCGAGTTTCCAATAGATGGTTCATTTCTGATGTTGTTCAAGCAAAATCAAGAAGCCCAAGTGTTGGATCATCTCTTTGACTGGCTATACTGGAAATTTAATATTGCTTGAATTGAAAATTTGGTTTTCAGCTATTAGAGTAGGCTTATTGGTAAATAAATAAGCTTTTTGGGAAAACATATGTTTCAACATTTAGTTTGAGGATTGTAATTGTAAGTTTTGGTTTGTATGGGATCAGTCCAATGGATAAGGCACCTCTTCTGCTGGTTAATTGATATACCGTAGGGGCATAACATCCCCATTGGAGCCACTATTATCCAAGATAGCCATTAGGTTTTTTTTGAGTCATGAGTCAATTAGGTTAAGTTAGTTAGGGTTGAAAAGGATGTTAGGTCGTCCCTATATTACTAGTATAGTCCCTTATTGTTATTAGTGTAACCCCCTTATTGTTATTATTGTACCCTTGTAACCCCCATATTGTTATTATTGTGCCCTTAAAATTATATTGTTAGGTCGGCTAGGATTACATTGTGGCCCCATGTACTCCTATATATAGAAAGGAGGTTTTGTAATTTGAATCATCTAAGAATTGTTCATTCATGTAATGTATTGGAGGTTTCCCCCTCGAAGTGGCTTACTTATAAGGCATTGATATCTCTTTTCTTCTCTTTTTGGAGCTGGTTTCACAACATTTGGTATCAGAGCTTTGAGATTCTAGGCTTTCGCTGCTCCAAATAGGTCATCATGGAATTTTCGCTATAAATTTTTTTCTACGAAGGTTTAGAATCTGAAATTTTTAGAGTGCGAATAAAAAAATCCTAAGGAGCATCATCGCAAAATGTCAGAGCTTGGTTCAAAATATTTTCGGAGATATGATCTGTGCAAGTTAGGTCATTTTGCAGGTTCCTCAATTTAACCTAAACAAGTCATCGTGGTATTTTCGTAATAAATTTTCTGAGGTTTGAAGCGAAATTTTTAAGTCTGAATCCTCTAATCCCTGGAAGATATTAAAATTTTAGATATTACTTAGTAATATTTGGAGATAGTCTATGGAAGTTAGGATTTTGAAAGTGCAGATTCATCTCAAGAATGTTGGGAAACTCTTCATAAGAATCTCTCTTTGTTCTGAGTTGAAATCTTGTAAAAGTGCTTCAAGGGGTCCTCTACTCATTGTGATCTATCAATCTTAGATCAAGGAGAAACAGTGACAGAAGTTATTAAATTCTCTCTCTCTTTGAATGATTCAATTAGGTCAGTGTGAAATTGGACCTGCTTTCTGTGAAGATCAAATGATTAGGATGATATACAGAATTGAAAGAGACTGTATGGCGGGCTACTACGAAAGTATTTTGATTATTGAGGATCCGAATCATGAATGTAATTAAATTTCCAATCCTCAAAGCAAGTAAAGGTGTATTTTTTTTTTTCGAATTGCATAAGTCTTGTTTGAAGAATCAAGTTGAATTGATTCCAAGGGCATATTGTAGAATAGATATCAGTATTGGATTCTAAAATGGCCCCTAAAAATAATTCAACACCCATTAAGCCTTTAGAAAGCTCTAATATGACTCATGAAGACGAAGAATGGCAACATGACATATCAAAATTACAAGAGCAAGTGCAACAAATTTCGCTCTCGCAAAGAGCAACAAAAAATGACATGGAAGTTTTGAAGAAATGCGTGGAAACTAAGATGGATGGTTTGAAGAAAGGCGTGGAATATAAGATGGATGGTTTGAAGAATGGCATGGAATCTAAGATAGATGGCATGGAAGCTGGCATGGAATCTAAGATGGATGACATGGAAGCTAAGATCGATGAGAAAATAGAAAACATGAAGAATGATCTAAAAGCAGACATGGAAGGTTTGACAAAGTTGATACAAGAAATGTTTCCTAATGGTGAAAAGATAGTAGAGGAAACTCATGATGAGAAAAAAATAAATATTAATCATGATTTCATAAAATCTAATGTTGGTGGGAAGAACCACCATATTCCAAAAATGGATATGAGGAAGTTTGATGGAAAGGATCCTGTAACATGGATACTACAGATGGAGCAATATTTTGATCTCCATAACGTGCAAAACACACAAAAGGTACGCATTGCAACTTTACATTTAGAACAAAATACATTTGCATGGTATCGATGGCTTTGCTCCCGTAAAAAAATTGTCACTTGGTCAATTTTTACGGAGGAAATGATAGCACATTATGAGGATACAAAGAGAAACACCTTCTTTAGCCAATTGATAAATCTCAAACAAAAGGGTTTAGTGGGGCAGCGCATTGAGGACTTCCAAAAATTGAATATAAGGGTAACTGATATTCCAGAGGAACATAGGATTGATCTCTTCATAGGCACTTTAAAGGATAACATCCAACATGAAGTTCGCGTTTTCGAACCTGATTCATTGGAGAAGGCATTCAGGTTGGCAAGAAAAGTTGAATGTAAAATTATGGCGACAAGGAAGCCTACCACTCAATTCTATAAAGAAGGAAGTGTTGCTACGCCTAGATTTCCACAACCTACGAGGTTGACACTGCAACAATTGGAAGAAAAAAGAGCAAAAGGGATTTGCTACAGTTGTGATAGAAAATACACTAAAGGTCATAAGTGTGCTGAGAATAAATTATTTTACATAGATTTTGAAGAGGAAGAAGAAACTGAACAAGAAGAGGATATACACCAGGAACCAACCCAAGAAGAGGAAGAAATGAGTCTAACCATATCGTGTAATGCACTGGCAGGAATTACCACTCCTCAAACTCTCAAGATAGAAGGACATATCAAGAATAAAAAGGTAATAGTGTTGATTGATTTAGGTAGTACCCATAATTTTATTCATTGTAAGGTAGCCAAGGAATTGACTTGTTTCCTATACCCAACACCAGAATGTCAAGTGATGGTTGCAAATGGAGGAACTATAAATTGCTCTGGAAAATGCCATAATATCAAGCTAACCATGGGGGAATATATATTGAATAGTCCAATGCTTTCCATTCCTATGGGAGGTGCTGATGTTGTACTAGGAGTACAATGGTTACAATCTTTGGGGATAGTAGCTTTTAATTTTCAAGAACTTTTCTTGAAATTTTTTTCAGAAGGAAAGGAAGTCGAATTACGGGGTATTGCAGGGAAGCCGAGAAAGATAATAAGCTCTAATGTCATGACAAATATTCTAAAGAAAGAACAACGAGGCATAATTGCACAATTATGCTCACTAGAAGTTCCAACATCAAAATCATCTATTTCTGCAGATCTCCAAAAAGTCTTGGACAATCATTCCAAGGTTTTTGAAACTCTGAAAGGACTCCCACCTATTTGTGATCATTATCATGCTATTCATTTGATTCTAGGAAGTGTTCCTCCAAACATCAGGCCTTATATATATCCTTATGTCCAAAAGAGCGAAATTGAACGTATGATTGCAGAAATGTTAGAGGCAGGTATAATTCAACCTAATCAAAGTTCTTTCTCTGCTCCTGTAGTATTGGTACATAGGAAGGATGGATCATGGCACATTATTGGATGAATTACATGGAGCAATTTATTTTACCAAATTGGATCTTCGTTCAGGGTATCATCAAATTAGAATGAAGACTGAAGATATTTCGAAAAAAACATTTCGAACTCATGAGGGTCATTATGAATTTTTGGTCATGCCTTTTGGCCTTACCAATGCACCTTCTATGTTTCAAGGGTTGATGAATTCCATTTTCAAACCCTTCCTTAGAAAATTTGTGCTAGTATTTTTTGATGATATACTAATCTACAGCAGGTCTTGGAAGGATCATGTTGAACATGTTGACAGGGTGCTCAAACTATTGCAGGAGAAACAATTATATGCAAAAACATCCAAATGTTTCTTTGGAGTACAAGAGGTGGAATATTTGGGTTATATTGTATCTCACAAGGGTTTTAAGGTAGACCCTAACAAAATTAAAGCCATTAAGGAATGGAAAGTCCCCACAACCATAAAGCAGTTGCGAGGATTTCTCGGGTTAACAGGGTATTATTGAAAGTTTGTTAAGAATTATGGGAGAATAGCAGCACCTCTAACAACATTATTGAAGAAAGATGCATTTTCATGGACTCCTAAAGCAACTAAGGCCTTTGAACATCTTAAAGGGGCAATGTGCCTAGCACCGGTCTTAGCTATGCCAGACTTCACAAAAACCTTTATTGTGGAATGTGATGCCTCAGGAAATGGAATTGGTGCAGTTTTAATGCAAGAAGGAAGACCCATTGCTTTTGAAAGTCTTCCAATCAAAGGAAAGTATTTACGGAAACCTATTTATGAGAAGGAAATGTTAGCAATACCGCATGCACTAAAGAAATGGTGAACTTACCTAATGGGAAGACACTTCAAGGTAAAAATTGATCATGATAGTCTTAAACACTTTTTGGAACAAAGACTATCTTCAGAAGAGCAGCAAAAATGGGTCACAAAGATGTTGGGTTATGACTTTGAAACAATATACAAAAAAGGGAAGCTAAATGTTGTTGCAGATGCACTCTCAAGAAAGAATGAAGAGGTGGAAGAATTGCTTTGTGCCATTTCTATTATCCAACCAGATTGGATAACCAAAGCAAGAGATGAATGGAAGAAGGGCGAAGAAGTGTGGACACTCATTCAAAAGTTGCAGCAAGATCCTAGTACATCTGATACATTTAGTTGGAAAAATGATTCCTTATGGTACAAAGATCGCTTATATCTTTGTAAAAATTCCCAACTAAAACAAAAGATTCTTCTGGAATTGCACACTTCTCCTTTAGGAGGACACTCGGGATTTTTAAAAACTTACCACAGGGTGAAGAAAGAATTTTTTTGGGATGGCCTTAAATCTGATATTCAAAAGTTTGTGGGGGAATGTTTGGTTTGCCAGCAGAATAAAGTGGAAACAATTAAGACCCCAGGACTTCTACAACCTTTATCCATTCCAAGTCAACGTCGGGAGGAGATTTCAATGGATTTTATCACAGGTTTACCTAAGTCCGAAGGAAAGAGTGTCATCATGGTGGTAGTTGATAGACTTACCAAGTATGCACACTTTTGTGCATTATCTCATCCATTTAAAGCAAGTACAGTTGCTACTACATTTATGGACAGAATTCAAAAGCTACATGGAAGCCCAAGGGTTATTGTGAGCGGCAGAGATCCCATTTTTACTGGAAATTTTTGGACGAAGTTATTTTCTTGTTTGGGTACTCAATTAGCTCATAGCTCATCTTATCATCCTCAATCTGATGGTAAAACTGAGATAGTAAATAAATGTTGGGAAGGATATCTTCGTTGTTTTGTATCTGATAAACAAACACAATGGGTCAAGTGGTTACCTCTCGCTGAATGGTGGTATAACACTTCCTTCCATGCTGCAGCAAAAATGACCCCATTTATGGCACTTTATGGATATCATCCACCATCCATCACATCATCTTTAAGAGAAAATTTGAAGGTTCAAGCAGTGGAAGATCACATCGAGCATCAACAAGAATTTCTCCAGCTCTTAAAGGACAACCTAAATTTGGCACAAAAATGAATGAAACAATAGGCAGATCAACATCGCAGCGAGAGAAGTTTTGATGTAGGAGACTAGGCATTTTTACGGCTACAACCATACAAAAAAATGTCCCTCAAGCAAGCTAAGAAGGATAATAAATTATCGCCAAAGTACTACGGTCCTTGCAAGGTGTTGCAAAATATTGGTACTATGGCATACAAATTGGACCTTCCTGCTTCTTCACGAGTGCATCCAATTTTCCATGTTTCATGCTTAAAGAAGGTTATAGGTGAAAATCTTCCTGTTCAAACAATATTGCCAGAACTTGATAAGGAAGGAAAAATCATATTGGAACCTGAAGTGGTCACGGAAACAAGAACTCGACAGCTACAAAATCGTTCAATTTCAGAGTATCTCATCAAGTGGAAGAACTTACCCACTGAAGATTCTACATGGGAGGATGAGAATTTTATACAGAAGCACCCAGAGCTACTCAAGCATTGAGGACGAAACTTTTTTGAAGGAGAGGGAAATGTCGGGTCCCTATATTACTAGTATAGTCCCTTATTGTTATTAGTGTAACCCCCTTATTGTTATTATTGTACGCTTGTAACCCCCATATTGTTATTATTGTGCCCTTAAATTATTATTGTTAGGTCGACTAGGATTACATTATGGCCCCATGGACTCCTATATATAGAAAGAAGGTTTTGTAATTTGAATCATCCAAGAATTTTTCATTGATGTAATGTATTGGAGGTTGCCCCTCGAAGTGGCTTATTTCTAAGGCATTGATATCTCTTTTCTTCTCTTTTTGGAGCTGGTTTCACAACATAGGATCTTTAAATTTGTAATTTAAAAAAAAATTGTATATATGTGGGGGCTCTTGAAGGTCATCATTAATGTAAGAGGTGTCATTGTCAAATAAAAATCCAAAAAAGTCTTTTTGCATGAGTTAATATGGTCATTAGAGTGAATTTGACACTTCTACCAACTTTCGCAGCAAATTCAGTGTAAATAGGTTAGGATTTGATACGAAAGTTCCTAGACTCTGTTTTTATTCCAACGTTATGTATTTTTGATATTTTGGAGCAGTCAACGTAGTGAAGAGGTGGCTTAATCATCTAATAAGATCATGAATATCATTATGCCACTTGTTTAAGGTGGCATATCAACATTCAATTCCACATGGCTGAAAACTCATCATGATGCCATGTCATCAATTGGATAGCTCACCATCATCAAATCAGTTTTATAAAGACCTTAAATCTAGTGTATCAATTTCCCAACACCTCAGCATGCCAGTTTGGTTCGATAGAGATGGTACAAGTTGAATTGAAGAAAAAGGGTCCTAAAATGATTGTGCAAGAAGATGATGTTACCCAATGAAACATGGTAAGGCAACACATTTGTTATCACATTTTGTCTGATGCTATCATAATCAGACATATATAGGATTTAGAAGTGTTTTTTAGGTAAGAAAAATAAGAAGGAGCAAAATGTTAGTGAACTAGGTACTTTCGTAGCACATTCTAGGCTTAAAGGTGAGTTTTTGCTACGTAAGTGATATATGTTTCTTTGAGAGTAAACTTCTAAAAAAATCTTAGAAAAAGGGTGACTTAGAGCACATGTTTACCTCATTAGCCTCAAGGAAGACCCTCCAATAGTTAGAAAGGTCAAAGATTATGCAAAAGGTGGATTTTGGAGTTTGCTATGAAAGTTCCTATACATGACTATTTTAGAAGTCAACTTCCATCTCACTTTATGACCAAATGGAAAGGTATTTTGGAAATATGAAGGAGGTTTTTCTTAAGAATGAGCCCATATACAAAAATGTCTCTCAGTTTTTGCATAGCCATCAGGGTTTGGGAAATATGCAATCATATTTTAGGCCTAAGTTTCAGAATTTTTACTAGAGAGATTTGTGTAAAAAATTTAAAATTCGACTTGGTGGAGGTCCAACTCAGCGTCCACGTGGCATGATGACACGTCAATAGTCCAGTACACTCAGAAAATAGGTTGGTTTCATTTGATAAGGGTTATTAAAATAATTTTTTGAGATATTTAATGAAAGAAGAGTCATTTTTGTATTCAAATTCTGCCAAAGAGAAAGTCTCCAAGTGATGTAATTTGATTAAAAATAGGTCTCTTAGGTAGTAATTCGAGGTTGGCCTAGGCGGAAAGCCATTATATGAGACCTCACTCTATAAATTAGGGAGTTTTTGAGTTTGAAAGGGTTGAATATTCTTATGAAGAAGCTACTATGTAAACTTTCTCTATCAAGCTAATACAAAACTGCAACAATTGTCTTTCAGACCCGAGATTTATTTTGAGCTTATGTGTTTGTGTTTTTCCATTTCTCATATTATCATTAGATTCATAGTATCATGATTACTTGGAATTCATAGTATTATGATCCAATTTCCTTCATGTAGTATGTTTTTGTTTTAAAACGTTAATTTTTAATCTTAATTGCCTCATCTTCCATGAACTACATTAGCTTGTGATTGAAATCCCATAGTTGAATCCATGCCCAATGGTAGCCTTCATACATTCTTCCACCTGCAAAAACCACATAAAACAAAAATTATTTAGCCATCTGCAATATGAGTTTTGTGTTGAGTATTTTATCTTTTCTTTGAGAGAGCCCACTTTGATCGGAAGGGATAACTTCCAATCCAAAGTGGTTTGAAATAGTTTCATTAGGTTGACAATTGAGCAACAAAATTTGTCACCAAATTATTAATAAAAATTTCCTTTAGTTTCCAACTGATGGAATGTTCAAATATGGCTCCATTTTAGTTTATATGTTTTTATTTTATCAAGCAGACATGTTTCCATTTGTAGTACAGAATCTAAATGAATAGGTAAATCCACACTCAATTACTTTTTGGACTTCCTTAGTGACAAGGAATTCTAAGGAATACAACTTCAAATAATTCCTTGATCAGTTTATCCATCCAGATACATGTTTTTTGAGCAGTGATACAAAACCCGAGGTTAGTGCTAAAATTCAAAATATTTTACACCTTAGTGAATAAGTCAAGATAGGTGAATGGTACTTGTACCATAATTATAATGAAATAAGAGTATATGGGTGTGAGATGCCACCCTACAGGCTGTCTAGATATGTCCCAATGAGGATTTTTGCATTGGAGTACATCATGAAAATGATAAGCTAGGATGAATTCCATTTTGTCTCGGCCAAGAAGAAATCACAATTCAGGAAGAAAATTCAGATAGGACCTTTTATTTGCAACAATAGGACAACAGATGAGGAAGCAGATACCCTCCTAAAGTAGATGAAGTTCCCATTGAGTTTCACTTGTTGATATGACCCATTTCGTATGATTTCCAAACTAACAGTGGAAGAGAAAATAAATCCATATGTTCACACTCAAAGGCCTGAAATTGAATGAACCAAGTTGAATGGGAAGAAATTATGTAATATTCCCAATTAGTCCTAAGCAAATGCGAATATTCATTTTTTTGTTTTTTTTTGTTTCATGAATAAAATTATAAAGGAGGACCATAAAACTCCTAAACAACAAATAAATCAATGCCAAATGTGAAAAAGGCTATATCTTGGCTAAGTAAGAAGACACCCTTAGGTGTGAAAGGGGTTGAAAATTTTGACTTGGTCAACCTTGACCAAATCTACAACGCTGTCTTGGAGGAGTGGCCATCAATGAGGCACAACGCAGTTTTAGATGGAGATGGCTCATGTGAAAGGAGATATTTCATTAGAGGTGGTTTAGGGTTTTGCAAGCTCTGAACTTATAAAAGGAAAAGGATGGCAACATGAGAAGGTTGTTGATGTGATTACATTTTTCTGAATATATTTTCTGTTTAGACATATATCATTCTCTTTCTATTTAGCTGAGAATAGTGTTGTTTAGCACAAGGTCTTCCTGTTTAGGAATTCCATCTCTTTCCTTGAGAGGCCTCTTGGAGGAGTTTGCATTTCTTGTCCACTATCTGGCTAAAGGCCAAACTTCTTCTTCCAACTGCATTGTAAATCTTGTTGAGGGTTTGGTTGTCTTTGAAAGCTGTAGCAAGTGGAGGCTAGATCTACTCATATCTAGACCATTCTAGTACTCCTTTTTAGTGGGGAAGGTTTCTATCCCATTGGAAAGAGAGTATTGGATCATTGGAGCATTAGATTAAGATCTTGGCATGTGGCCAAACATATCTTAAACCCTACAATGCAGTTTTACTTCCAGATCTGCGTTTTTCTGTAGGTGTTGTTGCAGGTAATTTTGGCATAACATTTTGGAGGAGTGATTTTCATGTGTTGAGGATCTTCCCTTCACCTTTGAGATCCATTGTAGAGGGTCATTATATTGTATTTATGAGATCAGATCTGAACATTACTGAATATCTAAATATTTCTTTAGATCTGCAGCTTTAAGATCTCAGATCTACTCCATGTCCTTCATGTATTGCTGAAAACCCAAAGGGGATTTTGAAGAAGAGTCTTTATAGTATATGGACTTGTCATAGATCTAAATTTTCATGCATTATTTTCTTCTAGATCTAAGTTGTAATCAATAGCTGTTGCAGCCTAATAAAAATAACGTTGTCAAGGCAGTTTCTGTTCATATGTATGGTTGTTGCACCTCTTTTTGAGGATTTTTCTTCGTTGGAGACTTCTATTTCCTCTTGTACATCTTATGGGCTTCATTTTACATCTGATTTTCTGTTGTAAATGTTAAAGAAGGGCCTCCATATTGGCCTCCTACTATAATCTTGATGATCTGCATTATTTTAATGCATAACTGTTTGGTATTGTTGCATTTCCCATTTGGGGATATTACAGTGGTATCAGAGCATCATCTTGGCACAACCTGTGCATTCTAAGAAGCCAATATGTCCTTTCAAGAAAAGAAAAGACAGAAGAAGAAGATTGATTACATAGAAGACAAATAAGACAAGGGTAAAACCTCTTTATCTAAAAGAATGAAAGGGAAAGAGTTCTCAAAAAATCTGTTCCAAACTATGCATGAGCTGAAAAGAGAAATCAGGGGAATGAGGAAGGAAAAAATTGCAGATACCTTGTAGAGATTTGCACATGAAGAAAGCCCCAGTTCTTCATGTTATGTGTGTGATAATTCAGCCACACAACCATATCTACAATGTTGTAGCATGCCTACATTCCTAGCAAGAGAAGAAGAAGAAGGAGAGACACCAAAAGAGGAGACTCTTGGTGACTATCTCCAAGAATATGAATCTCATTCCAATAGATTCAAAGAGAATCTAAGCGTCCCAGAGTTTTGTCAACTTAAAGAAGAAAGAAGATCCAACATATACAAGAGAAGAAGAGGGTGCATGCATCACACTTTGGGTAGGATCTTTCTACCTACTTTTGATGGATCACCCGAGAGTTTAGCCAAGTCTTGGGTAAAGAAGCTAGGCACATATTTCCAGCCACATCAAGTTTCAGAAGAATAAGACATAAGAGTAGCGGTGCTGCATCTCCAAGGTAAGGCTTATTCCTGGTGGTTATTTGAATCCTCTTCATTTAAAAATGTAAATATCTCTACTTATGCAAAGTTCACTAGGAGGTTAGTGAAAAGATTTGATTTTAAGCCATCTAAAACTTCCATGGGAGAGAAAATAAAGCCCAAGAAATCAGAACCTTTGCTTGATATGGAAGGATCCATGAAAATAACTCCATTTTAGAACATTGTTGAGGGGGTTAAAGATCTACTACATGAATTGCCAAGGGCAAAGGCCCCACTTCAGCAAGAACATTCTTCTGAAGAAGAAGACATGAAGGTTAGTTTTTCAATAGGAGATCAAGATAAAGGGTCTCTTAATGATGAGGCATTATCCATTGATGAGGAGAAGGAAGAGGAAGAGCTGGAAAGATCCTACAGTGCTGTGACAACAAGAGGAGATCTACTTTATTTGGGAGATGGAGGTGAAGCAATTGCTTCCACTAGGAGGACTCTTGTATCTTTGCAAGAAGCTCCCAGGGATCTTACACAAGAAGATAATGAGAAACATGTGTCTATGATGATAGACAATGAGACAAAAAAATGGATGGAATGTGTTCCAACATTGCATACAGTTTTTGGAACACACACTATGACAGATCGATCCTCTATGATCAAGACTCTTGACACCAAGGAGATGTTGGGTGTTCATGATTTAAATACATCTGAAGGAAGCACGTTAGACTATGAGATCTTGTAGAAGATAGGAGAAGGAGAACAGAGGAAGGATCACAACGCTGACATGATAGGAGGTGATCCACTAATATATGGAGGAAAATATGGGGAAATTTCTCTAACCAAAAGCACTCTTGCATCCTTAAGAGTGATACCCCATTATCATGAGACTTCCACACAAAAATCGGAGATGGACTTGCACAGTGGAAGCAATGATATGATGATCCCATCTGTTATGCACACGGGAATGAACCATGAGACATCATTATCTTGTGGTAAACCACCTGGGAGACTACCTGATTCAGAGTTTGTGAAATATGTCTCATGCATTGATGCTCCATTCATAGATTCAAGAAGAAAGGGAGCATTAGAATATCATAATACAATGCTGAGAGTATTGGGAAAGTTCAAGGAGAAGGGAAATATTTTTCCCTTATCACCATTATCCATTCTCTCATCTCATACTGTGCTGAGAAAAGATGCTGCAAGGATGAAGAATGACACCATCATGGAACAAGGAAGGAAATCCTTGATTGTGAAGAATCAGAAGACAATCTCATTTGGAGAGAAATATTCGATACATGATAGGATATGGTGGTCATATATGCATACTTTGACAAGACCAAGGAGGTTTTGGATAGATGATAGCCTTCCATGGGAGACTAACTTCCAAGAACTTCCATTTTCTTTTGAGCATGTGCATATGCAAGAAGGGCAGCAAGGAAGGAATAGTAATCTTCCATCTTATACCTTTGGCATGGGAGATGTCAAGGAGGAGAGAAATTGGAGGCATAGCCTTCCAACATACACCTTGGGCATAGGAAATGTTAAGTAGAAGAGCAGCAACATGGCAAACATTTCAGTTGACACATTATCAATGCTGTCATTGTTGGGAAAATTGGATCCATATTGGAAATCCCAACTGTTGGTGGAATATTCCAAGGATATTCACACATGCATGATTCTTGATGAATTGCTACATGATGCGAGCTATTCAATCCAATATGGAGTCATCTATGATCATGGTAGTATCTTCTTGTCTAGAGCCTCCAAGCTCAAGGAGAATTTACTACAAAGGGCCTATGAAGAGTTCTGTTTTAGCCAAACATATTCCATGAAGCTCAACAACATCATCTTGAGGAGCTACTATTGGGAGGGCTTTGAAGGAGAACTATATCAGCATTGTCAAATATGCATGTACCATGTGGAGATGGAGCAGTAACATAACTCTATGGAAGAGTTAAATCAACCCTCTCTTTCTCTTTTTGAGGAAAGGAATAGATATATGCACCACTCCCTTTATATGAGGAAGATTGTTGGTGAAGAACATGCTCTTGTAAAACATGTTTTATATTCTAATTGTATGCATTATTTCACCATGTTTTTGCAGGCCATGGCTCCAAGGAGGAGTATTATATCTTGTAAGCTTCATGACCAATATTGGGCCACAAAATTTTTTGAATTTGGCCACTCCCTTGATGGACAAAGGGAGATTTTGCAGCATGATGAGTGCTTCCCTAAGGCACCAAATATATCTCACACTTCCAGATATGGTGAAATGGTATGGGCATCAAGTAAGTGGTGGGAAAACCAATTACCACATCTATATCTGATGCAGGCAGGAGATGCACTGCGCTGGTTCCACATGTGGGACTATGACCCACCTCCATATGCACAAATTTATGTTTGCATATACATTGTTTTGATCCCCTACATTTATGACGTACTTGTACTTTTTATGGGGATGTATGGAGGAAGGAGGGAAGGTATGTATGTGCCCTATGGGATGGATATTCTCCATGTACCTTATGCTACATATTTCATGGAGAACATTGGGAAAACCATGTCTGTTTCATGTGATCTATTGTCTCCTTATGGGATGGGCTATTTACATCTCATGAGAACTTTGGAGGAGCAATTCATGGAGGGATAGTTTGGTGAACACTTAGCTTATGGAGGAAGCTTATCACATGTTTGTGTCACCAATGGAGGAGGAGAAGAGTTGCAGCACTCACCTTATCAGTTGCTTGAGGACAAGCAACATTGTGGAGGGGAGGACTATAATATTCCCAATTAGTCCTAAGCTAATGGGAATATTCATTTTTGTTTTATTTTTATGTTTCATGAATAAAATTGTAAAGGAGGACCATAAAACTCCTAAACAACAAATAAATCAATGCAAAATGTGAAAAAGGCTATATCTTGGCTAAGTAAGAAGGCACAAAGGGGCTGAACATTTTGACTGGGTCAACCTTGACCAAATCTACAGCGCTGTCTTGGAGGAGTGGCCATCAATGAGGCACAACACAGTTTTAGATGGAGATGGCTCATGTGGAAGGAGCTATTTCATTGTAGGTGGTTTAGGGTTTTGCAAGCTCTCAACTTATAAAAGGAAGAGGATGGAAGCATGAGAAGGTTTTTGATTTGATTACATTTTTGTGAATATATTGTCTGTTTAGACATATATCATTATCTTGTTATTTAGCGGAGAATAGTGTTGTTTAGCACAAGGTCTTCCTGTTTAGGAATTCCATCTCTTTCCTTGAGAGGCCTCTTGGAGGAGTTTTCATTTCTTGTCCACTATCCAGTTGAAGGCCAAGCTTCTTCTTCCAACTACAATGCAGATCTTGTTGAGGGTTTGGTTGTCTCTGAAATATGCAGCAAGTGGAGGCTAGATCTACTCAGATCTAGACCATTCTTGTGCTCCTTTTCAGTGGGAAAGGCTTCTATCCCATTGGAAAGAGAGTATTGGATAATTGGAGCATCAGATTTAGATCTTGGCATGTGGCCAAACATATCTTAAACCCTACAGTGTAGTTTTACTTCCAGATCTGCATTTTTCTGTAGGTGCTGTTGCAGGGACTTTTGGCATAACATTTTGGAGGAGGGATTTTAATGTGTTGGGGATATTCACTTCACCTTTGAGATCCATTACAGAGGGTCATTATATTGTATATATCAGATCAGATATGAAAATTACTGAATATCTGAATATTTCTAGAGATCTACAGCTTTTAGATCTCAGATCTACTCCATGTGCTTCATGTATTGTTGAAAACCCCAAGGGGATTTTGAAGAAGAGTCTTTATAGTGTATGGATTTGTCATAGATATGAATTTTCATGCATTATTTTTCTCTAGATCTAAGTTGTAATCAACAGATGTTGTAACCTAATAAAAATAACGTTGACAAAGCAATTTCTGTTCATATGTATGGTTGCTGCACCTCTTTTTGAGGATTTTTCTTCATTGAAGACTTCTATTTCCTCTTGTACATCTTATGGGATTCATTGTAAATCTGATTTGTTGTTGTAAATGTTAAAGAAGGGTCTCCATATTGGCCTCCTACTATAATCTTGATGATCTACATTATTTTAATGCATAATTGTTTAGTATTGCTGCATTTCCCATTTGGGGATATTACAAAATACTTTACAAGAAGAAGATGAGAAAATTCTATGTACAACTACTTCACAAAATCTGCACCTCAGGAAAAAGTTGAGAAAATACCATGGGAAGAAGAGTCTCCTTCAGTCATAGAGATTTCAGCTAAAGAATTCAATATTTATAGGAAGAAATCAAAGACAAATCCTAAAACAAACTTTTTAAAAGAGGAGGAAGAGAAAACTACTATAATATTGAAGGGTCTACACTCTTCAGCAAAGACATATAGTATATTTACATGTTATCCAACATCTTCAATTCCACAAGGTAATCCATATACAACTCAAACATCAGGATTGATTCAGAGACAGATAGAGACAAGTATCTTTGATAAATATAAGGAGATAAAGAAGAAGAATAAGCTTCTCAAAGTCAACACTTATGCTCAGTTCTAGAAACAAACTACCACGTCCCAACATAGGCTCTTGTCAGCCTAAGAAATTGAGAAAGAAAGAATTTAGATGGAATTATTGCAGGCACAAGCCCCCCATCCTAAATCAACAACAAATTGCAAGAAGACTACATTTGAGTTTGATACAAAAGATATCCATCCTTGTTATCACTGGAAAATTGGACAAGAAAAATACATCATGAAATGTCAAGCAGAAGGATTTACAGGGCTGAGAAACATCAGAGAATCTGGAAAATTTAACTTCTCTAAGGTCAAGAGGAAAAATTATAAAATTTTTCACAAAAGACACAGGCAAAGTGCGCTCCACGCACATTTTTCTTCGATAGTAGTGCTGGTCTCCACGGCTCCCCCTCAATAAGCCGTGCAGTCTTGAGTATGGAGAAAGGTCACCATCCGAGACCACTTGGCACACTTCAGGAAAAATGTTCTCCACTTGAGGCTACCCAAGGACAACCGCCTAGAGCCACCTTGACACCTCAAGTAAGAACACAATGGAATCAACCACCACTTTTGGGTCACTATCCACAATTGTACCAAGAGAGGGAAGAAGATTTGAATTTTTCCTATAAGAAGCCACCATGAGAATAAAAATACAAAACACATTTTTATGCAAGCCAAGTTTCCCATGAGAAAACCAACAATGTGTTGTACAAGCAACAATAGAGTGAAGGGTTTCAGTTGTTAGCCATCCAACATCTCAATCCTAAAGGAGAAGTGCACCTAGTGTCCAATATCCAATCACTCATTTGAGGATAAGAGAGAGGCCTATAGACAACTTTAGGGGAGAACCCTCCTTGCTTTGGGTATTAGAGCTCCATAGCTCTAAGGACTCATTGTAAGTGTGTAACATTCTACCGCTTCTTTAACACCATCGGCTAATAAGAGGGGATTCGTTCTTTGTTAGGATTATTAACTCGTTTACTCAATTGAGCTTGTGTTTATGTGTATATGTTGTTTTGTTTTCTCTTCTTGTTCGTAGCATGTTATTTTCCATAAACTAGTTTTTCTACATGTTATGATGTTTCATTAACCATATAACAACTCATTTTTTCCCTATGACCATTTCTTGTAGGTTAGAAATCACTCCTATCAAGCACCGATGTTTTTTGTACAATTGTGTACTAAACACACCAACACAGGATTGGTGAATCCACTTATTTTTCCTCTTAAGCTAAGTGGTTGTGTTTTTTCAGAACCTCTTTTCTGCTCAGGATTGCTGCAGGACCAAACCTCCTCTTCCTCATCTTCTCTCATTCACCCTCTGTGAAAAGATTCAGTTTAGGAGAAGCGGAATTTTTTTGCATAGGAAAATTGCACGCATTTATTTTAGACAAACGCGGAGATCCGCTCACGTTCAACCCAGAAAGGCATAGAGAGTTGTGCGCCTGTGTAGAGATTTTGCACGTGGAAACCAGTGAACCATATTTTCACTAGTTTTCTTCATTTTTTTCAAGTTTAAAGTGACTGTAAACCTAAAATAAATCTGCCAGCACCGTGTTTTGGTGTCCCTTGATTGTTAGGACATGTTTAAGCTACACTTTAGCTTAGCTATTTGCATAGTTCTAATCTTTAGTTTATTGTCACAAATTCACATAGTTTAATTAGGAGGCAAGAAAGTTGCTAAAATCCACCCATGCTATCTGAATGAACTTATTTAGTGATAATAGACACACAAAAAAAAGGTAATTAGCAGGGAGTAAGTGGCCCATATCCATGCATGCTTAGCTAGTTCCCATTTACTTTTTCCAAATTGTTGCATTAAGTTTAGTTTAAATTTTGCATTAGGATCTATGACTAGGATCAAATTATCTAAGAAGGCAAGTAATCTCTGTTGCCCTTGCACCTCTTGGTGACCCTGGGCATGCATATGGATACTCTATTTTGATAGTTTTCCATCTCCCTTTAGTCCAACATTTAGTCTAAATAGGAAAATTTGTAAGCGACCCATTATCCACGCATCTTTTACTTTTTGAAAGGAACAATCAAAACATAGTTTAATTAGGAGGGAATGTAAAGGATCATCGCATATCTCCATCCTACAAACATTTTGATTGCACACTTTCTCACACACATTTCCACACCATAATAAAATTAAGGCACCTTAAAACTAACCATTAATTGAACTCATTAAATCTCCCCACAGGGGCCACAAGGTAATTAATAGTTCAGGTTAGGACTATTGGGGGTAGGCATCCAATAATCTTCCATGGTCAGTTTACATTCTTGAAACATAGAATTTGACTTTTTAGGAAGCTTTAAATCTATCTATCTGCCCACGAAAAATAATTCTCGAGCACCACACATACCCGATTCAGAGGGGGTTAAGCTTAGGCCCAGTGCATGCAGTACTATTTGGGGCTACCTGAACCATCTAGTGCTTGGTACTAGTAGCTCAATACCAAGAATCTCAAGACTCAAACTCTCACGTGGGACGACAGTACTTAGTGGCCAAATCTAGGGCATCATTCCCTATAGGTGACGGTGCAGGAAACACTAGATCCTCTTTTCATTACATTGGTCGATTCTTCGGCTACTGGAAAGTGTCGCTAGTTCTTTTGGGACGTTGGCCCCAATACCCACCAGAAGATATCTTCACAAGGCCCAGTTACAATTGAGAGTGTTAGGATGATTAGGTCTTCTAGGATTTTTTTAGTATCACACGCAAAACAACAAAAACCATTTAATGATTCACTGATCACATAGAATTAATCTAAAGGGAAATTAAGATTTTATTTTTGATTTGTTTTATGTATGAAATCACTTTTTTGCTTTGATATATAATCTCTCTCCTCTCATAATACAAAAAAATATTTCCAAAATCAAACCTAGTCGACACCATAAAGGACCCAATGAGACCTCTTCAGTCTAGACGCTTTTTGGACCTCGGCCCATTAGAGGGAGAAGTTGCAGGTATTTTGCCATTCAGGCATCAAAGACAGAAAAAAACCACCCTTATTGGTTCATCCTTTATCAGAGCATATTTAGTTCGAAACCCCTAAGGGTCACCCAACACCACACTAGTAGAAACCCCCTCATGGTCACCACACACCACTCCTCCCACAACCCCTGGAGGGCAGAGGAGAACTACCCATTCAGGCAGCCAACAGAATACACAGCTGGGTACGTCACATACAAACCATAGACATCCAAAACTCTATGTTTTCACAATCTACAATGGCGCTCAACACTCAATTACCTTTCTTAGCATATTTAAACTTACATGATCTATCAAAGTTAACAAATGACCCCATTGCACACAATCCCACTTGGACCCCCATACCCACGAAGCTCCCTTCGGGCATTCCAAAGTTCGAAGGGAAGTAAGCAGAAGACCCTGGAAACCATGTAATGACTTTCCACCCTTGGTGTTCTTCAAAAAATATTATTTATGATACTATTCAATTAAGACTATTTCAGTGCACCTTAACCCGACCAGCCACGAAATGGTATGTGGAGCAGGCTTCTGCTACACATGGAAAATTTAGCACCCTCGCCACTACATTCCTCACATATTTCTAGTTACCCATCCACCACGATTCAAGAATGGAATTACTAATGCATTTTAGAAAAATTCCAGCCGTCCATATCTCATATCATCTCCATGAATGGCAGCTACGTCAATGTTTGTGTAAATCCAAACTCGATGATCGGTATTTACTGGACCTATTCCTGAAAACTCTCAAAACAGAGATTTTAAAGAATGTGGAAACTTAAGGACCTACTTCCAAAGAGGATTCCATTAGAAAATGCCAGCAACTCGAGCTGATATACACTCAGTCAGGATACATATATAACATCCTGCCTAACGCCCCGCACCTGTAAACTTATAAATAATTTCCAAGCACGTCAAAAACTACAGATGGATTGATAGGGTCAGTGACCCAAAATTACCTAGGTAGCAGTGTCCTATAACCTGGTTATGCATATGATCCTAATCAAAACATCCCGCAACTGGGCTATCATCGGAGTCATCATGCACCTCTGCAAAACATGACCAATAGGGCATCATCATACCATCATCAATAATGAGGTCCATACCCTCCCGCATATGGGACCTAGTGTGCAGCTATAAACGATGACAGAAGAGCTCCCCCTAGCAACCATATACAAACCAGGGATAGGGACCTCAATATTCCCACTCCCCAGCACAAAACCCACTCATGCAAAATAATGCACTAGTGAACTTTGTGAAACCTTCCCAGGCCCAATCGCACCAGCCATACGGCCAGGAGAATCATAGTCATCCTCCTAACGTGGTAAGGAAAAAAAAAAAAATAATCAAAAGGGAGATCCTGGACAGGGGCGCAATAACCAAAAATTCCCTCCACAATTTCAGGCTGGGGGAAACCCCAACTAAAATCAAAACTAGGAGCCAAGTAACTCACAAGGGAAAAACAATAGGGCTAATATTCGGACCAAACACTCTTGCACAATTTGTGGTGAGTATGGCCATTACACTCATCACTGTCCCAAACTCCCTGAGTCGAAGAAGCTTCAAGGTAACTGAGCACAAGGGGGACATACACAACAAACAATTGTAATGTAGGATCCCTTCCCCCACCAAGGGGCAGTTAGTACCCAACAACAACAACCACCCACCGATGATTATGGAAAAAAAATCCCCAAAATCTATAAGATTGGCGAGGAAAGGTTCTTTCAAACATGGAATCGAAGTTACGACACCCTTCCAGACACCAGTGCGTCAAGGGCTAGCACGAGTGCACCTACAACACCATTGAATATATAAAAAATGCCTATTTAACCTTTGCCAAAAATGGGTAAGGGTCCAACAAGGCAGGCAAGGCACCACTCCAAAGCGACCCATAATTATAGCAGCGTGGACAACTTAGCATAGTCCCTCGATTCCATGTCAACTTTAGAAGTCCTCCAATATTTCCCAAAGCAAAGGAAAGCCTTACTTTCCACATTAGGTGCAATCGACCTTGCTGATTCACGCCTAATGGATTTTGACTTAGATAAAGCCACCCCTAGGCTTCCTTCACTAGCCTCCTTCTAGATATCGGTGTCAATCAAAAACATCATTATCCATAGATGTATCATTGATGAGGGTGCATCTACATGAATCATGTCAAAAAAATTTTGGCAGAAGTTAGGATCCCCCAAACTAAAGCCATCAGATGTCACACTTAGAGCATATGACGGGCGCCCTTGTACCCGGCCGGTCTCTACCAAAATTTCCCATTTTGCTTGGCCGGAAAGACGATTCTTATAGACATTGAGGTCTTGGATGCTCAGCTGGATTACAATACAGTCCTTGGGTGGAGTTACATGTACGCCATGTCTTCCATAGAATCCTCCATCTTCTAGATTATGATGTTCCCCCACGAGGATTGCATCATTACTATCGACCAGTTAAAATGGCACAGCAAGCGACCCATGAAGAACACCGATGTTGTTCTACCCTATGTAGACACATAAGCCGAATTGCTCACATGTGACACGGTACCAAGAATATGTCCCTGGCCAATTCAAACTATCATCGATCCTTGGATCACTCCTAGGAGATCGCCCTGTCATACCAATATCATTTTCTAATCTCACAGGTGCCTCAGTGTGCATGACATCATCATCAAGCACTGAGACTAGCTAAGAGACAGAGACTAGTAGTAATGAAATCAAGGCCACTGGCACAACGGCTTCTATATCCTACGTCGTCTCCAAAACTCCTTTTCTATACCCTCCACCTGGTTTTCTGACAACAATTTTTAGCAATGATAGTGTTTCCAAACATATATTTTGCAATACCAGTTTGGCACTCGGTCCCACCGACCACGATGGGAGGCTCGGGCATCACTACGATAGGATTAAACCCTCTCACTCTTGAGGAGGCCCCACCTGTTAAGGAAAACACCCTAGCCATACCAGTTACAAAGACCCCCGTCTCAAAGCCAATTAAATCGACCAAGAAAACCCATAAAAAATGGAAAAAGATAGAAAACCCCATCGTACCAAGGGAATTACAAGCTTGTGCAGTGTGCGATATAGTAGGCCACCCTACCCATATTTTCCCAGAGATAGATGAATTGAAACCGCTCCTAAGCTCCGAAATAAATATCGCGGCCACAAGTTCCCGTAAAAAGGAACCAACCACCAAAAACCAAGGCAAAGCATTGTGTACCAACCACACATGTGCTATCTGTAACAATTATGGGCATTACACTCATCATTGTCTAGAAATACCGCGATATAGGAATTCCTTATATGCCCTAGAACAATCATATCAAGAGGATCCCCCCATACATAAAATGGAGAAGAACCTCAGGTCATATTATACCTTCAGGAGGCACGACAGTCACCAGAAAGGCTCTCGTTTGTTCCCCCTCCTCCTATCCAATGCTCTGCACTTTTCGACGAACGTGACCATTTCATCACTGAATGTGTAGCCCTAGAGATGTTTCATCGATGGTATCTGGTTAATGTATTATACTATGCATACCTTCTAGCAATCCAACATTCATGTCAGATATGTGGTGGCAATCACCCATTACGCCATTGCCATTATATCCCTTGATTTCGCGTAGCACTCACTAGATTACACACGGCCATAGTTTGCCTCTCCCTACAAGATGACTCAGATACAAAATCCATAGACAGCTCGACAACGCAGGAGGATGTGACAAGTAGGTCCATTCTCTTCCTGTCAGTGGAAAAGTAGTCGGTCGGGGAGCCCTTAGTCACCCCCACCTACCCTCCAAGGAGAAGACCAACCTGTGCATTGTGAAACACACACAAACATTCGGTCACCAAATGCCTATACCTAGAATCCCTACGCAGATGGTTCCCCATCACTTTATCAACCAAGCGGGAAGGGAATAGCCAAGAAAGACATTCTTGTCTAGTGTGTCAAGGCAACCATCATGCTCAACACTGCACTTACATCCCTCGAGTGCGCCCGCTAATAGACATCATAGTCTTGTTAAAAACACAATGCCGAGATATAATTAATCTAGAGCCAAGAGAACTTAATGCAAGGTAGATTTCCCCCAGGAAGTCTACCCCATTTTAATACCAAAACATTGGGCAAGTAAAAAGGACACATCGACCTAATAGGACCCATGTCTAGTCTAGGGAAACATGCGGGCTATGTGACTAAATCAACCACTAGCTCAATCAATGTAAATAACTGAAGCACCTCACAAACAACTTTCGCATGGTCTCCCTTATCCCTCAGAAACATATCTCTAACCAAGAGAAGATCATGCACTGCTATTGCATGACCTGCTCACATTTTCACCTTACAATAAATTGTGAACACCTCCCAAGGCTTCGAGCGGCAAAAGAAATGTTAAGTCTACACCCCCCAAGAGATTTATATCTCTCGAAAACAAAAAATTGGAAATGGCAGCAGTGAAATATTTCCCGTACGCCTGATCCTTTCTTAGCGTCCACTTACGGGATGAAGAGTAGTGTTGGTTCTCATACCATATACTCAATAGGCACTGCGGTACCATGCACCATTTGCACTGGCCAAAACCATGAAATAGAAACATGTCCATTAATGGAAACATTCAGGCGCCTCTGCACCAAGCACAATTTCCAAATCTTGGAAAATTCAAGCACTCTTGGTATGCCCTGTGAGGAACCTAGACATGATCTCACGCAAGCCGCCACCACAGAAATTCCTCCCCCACCAAAATCTGATGACACCATACATCATATAATATTCATATCATTGTGTATAGGAAACATCACTTGGGTTGTCTACCCATCAGTCATAGGTGTCGAGTCAGTTGCAACTACGAGAGTAGTTGTACCAACAACAATGAAAACCCAATCTATCAACACCCTATCAACCGGGTCTAGTTCCACCACATCGACGATGGAATCTTATTCATGTCTGTCGACCAACTCCGTTAGGACCAAATCACCTCCTCATGGCCTTGAACAAACTCAATCCCCCTTAGGATCCTTATTCCACTCAGATGAGGATATTCTTGAGGCCATGACAGAACCAGATTATCCATGGGATGCGATGCATCACTGCTCATTTTTTCTTCTGGAAAAAGAATTAAACCCTAACAAAACAAGAAACCAAGAGATTTATGCAATCAAATCAAAATATTTCCTCCCATCAGGGAAATTATATTGGTTCAACAATCCCATTCCGGTGCTCGATGCGTTTGAAGAAGGGAAAATGTCAAAAATTTCTCCTACCATCAAGGTGAATATCTCTCGAAATCCTGAGAAAGTTGAAGAAATTTTATTGGGGGTAGCATGTTCCCCAGATGAGGTAACCTCTTATACCCATTTGTTGCAAGAGTATCGAGATATCTTCGCATGGGAATACTAAAAAATGCCAGGACTTAGCCCCACTATTGTAGAGCACCACATTGACACTTGGCCTGGCGTACCACCAGTATGCCAGAAACAACGTCAACTACACCCATACAAGGTAGAAGTAATTAAATGAGAAACTGATAAGCTTCACAAAGTCGGGTTCATCTACCCCATCGCTTACACATCATGGGTTTCCAACCCTATTCCCGTCATGAAAAAATAGGGCACCATACACGTCTGTACCGATTTTCGTGATTTGAACAAAGCCTGTCCAAAGGAAAATCACCCTACCCCATTTATCGACCAGGTTATCGACGCTTGCATGGGACACGAGGCCCTCTCCTTCATGGATGGTTTCTCTGGGTATAATGAAATCCAAATACGGCATACCGACTAGTACAAGACCACGTTCACCACCCTATGGGGCATGTTCACGTACCAGGTGATGCCATTCGATCTTAAAAATGTTGGAGCCACTTTCCAGCGAGCCATGAATTATATCTTTCATGAATTGTCACACCTCATCCTCTCCTACTTGGATGACCTCACCGTCGGGTCCAAGAAGCAATCTGATCATCTCAAGGATCTGCGACTGGTATTCCAATGATGCCGACAATACAACCTACACTTGAATCCCCTCAAGTGTGTCTTCTACATCACAACAGGATGAATTCTAGGTTTTATTGTGTCCCAACAAGGAATTAGAGTGAACCCCCTCAAGGTCCTAGCCATCAAAAAGGTACCACTGCCTCGAATCCTCAAGCAACTCAAAAGCTTGTAGGGAAAATCCAATTTTCTAAGATGCTTCATCCAAGACTACGCCACTTGCACTCAGGGATTCCTATGCCTCCTTCATTAGGACATGCCATTCAAATGGGACGATCAAACCGAATAATCATTTGAGGCATTGAAAGACACATTATCTTCAACACCATTGATTAGTCCCCTAGACTGCAACAAGGATTACACCCTATATCTATCAGCATCTGTGATAGCTTTGGCCGGAGTGTTAATCCAGAAGGGCCCCAACGGGAAAGAACATGTAATTTATTACGTTAGTAAAACCTTATCAAGCCCCGCATTAAGATATCAGCCCGAAGATAAGACTGCCCTAGCATTGATACACGCATTCCAAAAACTTTTCCACTACATTATCTTAAGGACTACAAAATTCATCGTAGATATTAACCCCATGAAATACCTGTTCACATGCCATTTAATGAATCATAAGTACGCTCGTTGGATAGCTATACTGCAAGAGTTAAACTTACAGTTTCTCTCCCCCAAGAGAAATAATGATTTAATTTTAGCTAAGCTCATCACAGACCTCCCAAGTCAGACCAAAGGATCACCAGTCAATGATTCAGTACCGAACGAACATCTCTTCCTAGTGACGACTAACGACCCTTGGTACGGAGATGACCGTAGGTGCATCCACCACCAGGCCCCTCGATACCTCCTCATAAGATATGTCCTTTACCGATGGGTCATCAACACGATTTTACGTCAATGCCTTGCCCACGACTAAGCTGAGCAAGCACTTAATGACTGCCATAGCGGAGCTTGCAGTGGCCATCTCTCTGGAATGGCCACTGCCCAAAAATTACTACTGGTAGGATTTTTTTGGCCAACGTTATTCCATGATTGCATTTCAACAGTCAAAAGGTGCGAGCGATGTCAATGCTTCACTCACAAGGCAAGAGCGCCTCCCACTCCATTGCAACCCGTCATAGTCGTTGGTCCTTTCTGAAAATGGGGGATCGAATTCATGACTTGCAACCCCACGTCATCAGGAAACCACAAATACATTATTGTGGCCATCGACTACTTCACCAAATGGGTAGAAGCCATGCCCACATATGACAACACGACAGAAACCGCTTCACAATTTATGTTCAACCATGTCATCGCCCGGTTTGGTGTCCCAAAAGAGTTAGTCTTTGATCACGGAAAACACTTCGAAAACGAGGTTTTCTAGGAGCTATCTCATCACCTTAGATTCACACATGAATTAAGTTCACCATACTACCCCCAATCCAAAGGACAGGTAGAAGTTGTAAACAAAGTACTCAAAAAAATGTTACAACGCATGGTGAATAACCACAAAACAAACTGGAACCACATGCTTTTCTCCGCCCTGTGGGCATACCGCATGGTAGTGAAAAAATCAATGGGGTTCACACCCTTCCACTTAGTGTACAGGGTTGAATCCGTGATTCCCATAGAACGCGAGATACTGAACTTACACACTTCCATCAAAATCCTCGATGACACCTAGCCTCTAGAGAAACGCTTAGTACTACTAGAGCTCGTCGACGAAAGTTGCTCCAACACAACGAGGTCCATAAAAAACAGGTGAAAGCATCATTTGACCGCAACATCACCCCTCGTGTTGTGAAACCAACTCCAAAAAGAGAAGAAAAGAGATATCAACGTCTTAGAAATAAGCCACTTCGAGGGGGCAACCTCCAATACATTACATGAATGAACAATTCTTGGATGATTCAAATTACAAAACCTCCTTTCTATATATAGGAGTCCATGAGGCCACAATGTAATCCTATTGGGGCCTAATGTAATCCTATCCGACCTAACAATAATAATTTAAGGGCACAATAATAATAATATGGGGGTTACAAGGGTACAATAATAACAATAAGGGGGTTACACTAACAACGATAAGGGACTATACTAGTAATATAGGGACCTAACATGCCCCTCTCCTTCAAAAAAGTGTTGTCCTCAATGCTTGAGTAGCTCTGGGTGCTTTTGTATAATATTCTCATCCTCCCATGTAGAATCCTTCAAAGGTAAGTTCTTCCACTTAATGAGATACTCCCAAATTAATTATTTCGTAGCCGTGGAGTTCTTGTTTATGTGACCGCTTCAGGTTCCAATATGATTTTTCCTTTCTCATCAAGTTTTGGCAATATTGTTTGAACTGGAAGATTTTCACCTATAACCTTCTTTAAGCATGAAACATGGAAAACTGGATGCACTCACGAAGAAGCAGGAAGCTCCAATTTGTATGCCATAGTACCAATCTTTTGCAACACCTTGTAAGGACCATAGTACTTTGGCAATAATTTATTATCCTTCTTAGCTTGCTTGAGGGACATTTGTTTGTATGGTTTTAGCCGTAAAAATATCCAGTCAACTACATCAAAACTTCTCTTGCTGCGATGTTGATCTGCCTGTTGTTTCATTCGATTTTGTGCCAAATTCAAGTTGTCCTTTAAGAGTTGGAGAACTTCTTGTTGATGCTCGATGTGATCTTCCACTGCTTGAACCTTCAAACTTTCTCTTAAAGATGATGTGATATGTTAGCCACCTATAAAATTTTGGCATAGAAAATAGGTGGCTAAATGGTTTCTAAGTGTTCAAGAGGAATATTTTCATTGAAAACCTTCCATTCTTGAAGCCTTCATGTGTTTTTTGTCCTCCGAAGAAATCCTCAATGCCGTGTCCATCAAAAAGCCTCACTGTTTGTAAAAGAAAAAGCTTCAAAAAAGGCCTCCATTTTCCCTATTTCATCCTCACAAAGCCTCCATTTTTACCTCCTTTTTCCCCTTTCAAAATCTTGCAAAATCCCCCCATTAACCCTCTAAATCATCAAATCTCCCTTTTAAAACCTTATGGCTCCCTTCATTTGGTTTAAAAATGCCTTTTTCTGCCTATCGGAACCCCTTCCTTGGCCTCAAAAACACTGATTTTGGCCTAAAAACACCCCTTTTTTACATTAAGGGCTTAAGCCACTTTCGGCTTACCCCTTGGCCCCTTTCTCCGCATATAACCTGGTGCTAGAACCAGATGCTTATCGCAATCGGAGCCTTCGGCTAACACCTTTTCCTTTGTTACTTCAAAATTTCCGATGTGACTAGATTTTTCGCTGGAAACCTCCGCATCAATATTAACCGTCGATCTTAACCGTATACAACTCGTTAGGTCTCTGTAATTTATTGGCAAGATTGGCAGAGTCCAATCACAGAGTTAACATCGTTTCAACCAACTTTGGGATTCTAGGATCTAGCCCTCCTGAATCCGGAGAGGGATCTCTCCAATATGTACAAAGATGGATATTGTCTTTGAAAGCTTAAGGTAATGATATTAGGCTAGTTATGAAGGCCAAGGGTTTTGTTTTGTTTTGGATGGTTGAGCATGATTACTGTTTGAGGTGAAAAGTCCTGAATGCAAAGAGTTTCAAAGGTGAGAAGTTGCAAGAGGGAAGAACAGCTATGGCTAAAAGATAGATATAACGCTAGTTTTTAATCCATTGGGCTATGGAGTCATAACAGGGCTTATGTTGAACAACAACATCAAGAATGATCCAAGGGGCAAGTCATCTATACAACACGATTATTGATATTAGAGTGATGGGATGGAAAAAATAAAGTGTTGGAGGGGTGGAAACTGATAATAATTTCTCAGAGGATTTATAGTCAGTCCAAACAAGAAAAGCCTCTTAAGTAACTGTTTAAAACCAACCAAGGACAGGGCTAACCATAAACTTCTTGGGAAAGTTCTATTAAAGCAGCTTAATTGACAAACAATCCAGTAATCCACATAATTACCTTCAGAAAGTATGAAAACACATAAGAGAAACAAAGTGTGACTTAAGATCAGATAAAGTAATTTTAAACCTAGTCTGCTTTCAGTCAACACCAAGGGAAAATTTCAGAATCTGCCCTTGGAGAAAAGAATCTAGGAATCAGGGAAAACCATATCTTCTCTAGTCTAACTTTAATAGAAAATAATGGAAATCACATTCAAGAACAATGTTTATGTAAACAGAAGGACGAGGGAACGCCAACATTCCTAACTATTTAAACAGTATTGAATCATTCTTAAATAAACAAACTTGAGGAAAACATTAAGATAAAGATTTCTCAGCCAGAGAAGGTTACTGATATACAGTAGATCCTAACCCTGTTTAAACTGTTCTTTACAGAGGAATATGAACAATATGGCATACATAGAAGGAAAACAATAACAAAGAGAGATGCACTTCACCAATGACATAGACCAGGATCCCAAGAAACAACTTTTATATTGATGTCAAAACGGTTACAGTCTTCAAGTCCAATGTTTCAGTTCAGCAATCATCTTCACTATTCAGCCTAACTAATCTATCACAAGCAAAGCTCCAAGGGCCAGTGAGTGCTATGTATAGATAGAAGTCTCCAGCTCAAGTGTATTCCAAAGTTCTGCAACCAACAATTTCTCATCTTCTACTGAGGTATTTATAGAAGAATGAGGAGGTGAAATCTAAAAAAATATCTCTTGAAGTAATTAATACAGATTCAAGACTTCTTGGCCTTTTGAGGGGCTCGATGAAGAAGTTTACAAGTGGTCTTCTATATTAACTGTTTTACATTTATGAATTAAGCTCGGTGGGAGCTTTATTTGACTTTGAGGCTCTGTGTAATGTTTGGAGTAACTCTGCGGATATTTTTGCATTGATTTCCTTGTAGAAGTGACTCCCTGGCTGCACTAGAGGCGAATATCTGATTTTCTTCATTAACTTCAGCCTTTGTTTTGAAAGGCTTGAGGCAACAGGTGGCTCGGTGGTAGCTAAGGAATCAATTTGCTTCAAGATGTGGCGGTGGAGGCTTTCTGTCTGATAAAACACTTTAGGTTTTCTTTTAAACTCTGTTTTAGATTGGGGATTAGGATTTTGATAACTGTCTTAGCCGTATCCCCATAAAAACTGTCTTCAATCTTCATCTGTTGTGCTTTGTCTTCAAAACTGATACTCTTTAACTGTTCTTTTGAATAAAACAGTGTCTTTTTGATGTGCAGGGCCGCACAGGGCTGTTATGCTACCAACGCTCATGAAACATTGATAAATCATTTGAATTTAACCCTGTGAATGGCTCTCTGTAATAGCTCGAAGGCACAGGAAACGTCTTTCCCAACCCTCGGCTCTTTTTCATTATATAATGGAAAACCATTAAAACACCTGCAAAACATTAAAAAAAAAAAAAAATCCTGCGTTTTTAGGTTAAAAATGCTTCAGAAGGCGTGGAGGAAGCGGGGCCTTTGGATGGCATCATCCAACGATCGGGATTTGACCTCAGCAAGGTCAAAAAACATGGTGGAAAGGTGATTAAATCTGAGCCGTCGATCGCGTAAGATCGATGGTGGAAACGCGATCGCCGCTGTACAATAGCTTGGTTATAGCGCGGGCACTTTGGTTAACCAGTGGACATCTTCGAAGAGTGATAGCCGTTGGATGGGGGTCTGCAGATCGGACAGCTGTGATTAATTTCGTTGGGCATCCAGGTCTGAACTATAACGCGCGGGGGACTATGGTTACGTGGAGGTTTCCAAATAGTACAAAGGACATGCGTCGGGCAGTGTATGGATTAGCTGGGTAACGGGGAAAAACCGTCCTCTGCTGAAGGGTGGTGCGGAATAAACCGGGGTGGTTATGTGAAAACGGTGGAAAAAGCAATGAAATGACGTATAAAAGGGTTAGGCGGGAGATGCGCGGAGGACCGTTAGATCGTGGAGCGGGGGCGCAGATCAACGGCGGAGATGCAGCGGCGGAATGTAATGAGTAAATCCTTCGTAAACCATAAAATATAACATTTTCGACTTTACAAAGGGAAAAAGTCATTTTTATATGAATGGTGGGGGTATCGTATGGTGGGCCCGGCGGGACTGATCGCAAATCGCAAAAGTGGAAAACGCAATGGCGGATTATGCGACGGAGAGAAAATGCGATATTGTGATTATACGATGGGCGGAAACTGCGATGGATCGCAGCGCAAATATTTGCGATGGCTCTTTGGAGGAAAACTGAAAATTGCGATCTGCGATCTGCGATGGATCGCAGCGCAAATATTTGCGATGGCTCTTTGGAGGAAAACTGAAAATTGCGATTTGCGATCTACGATGGATCGCAGCGCAAATATTTGCGATGCAACAGTTTAAAAGATAATAATTTGGAAATTCTGCGATCTGCACTTTGCGATAAGCGCCAAAGGGTTAAAACTTGGTTCTAGGGTGCAAGCGTATGCAAGAAAAGGGGCTAAGGGCTTAAGCTCGAGGGGCTTAAGTCCTATACATAAAAACATGTATTTTCATGGTTTTTGAAGGGTTTCTTGAAGGAAATGAAGGTTTCGGTAAGGTTAAAAAGTGGGTTTTTAACCTTATAAAAGGGATTTTAATGAAATGGAAAGGGAGAAAAATGAAATTGTGGGTTTTTCATGGGAAATGGAGAATAGAAAATGAGGTTAGTGAGGAAGAAAAGGAAGGGGACCAAGGGGTTCTGCAGCAGTATTTAACTTGGGATTTTTGAAGGATTTCAGATGCTTTTAGGATGTAAACAGCAATAAGGGATCTGGACAGAGGCATGAGGCCTTAGAGAGACTTCAAGAGCCAACAATTTTTAGTGATAAAATTGTTCCTTGGAGGCTCCAAAAATATTTAGCCACCTTTTGGTATAAAAAAATATTATAGGTGGCTAACAGTGGCTCCACTTGGGGATGGTGCCTTCTTGAAGGCATCAAGAATTCAGACTTGATTTCTGGGAGGCTGATCAGTTGCCTCATCCATTGTTCTCTCTGGGATGCTGACCAGGTGCCTCATCCATTAGATTGCTCTTGCTCTGCTTCTGGAAAATAACATCAGTCATGAAAGATAAATGGACTTCATCAATACAACTTTCTACCTACCCAATCCTACTGATCTAAAATTTTTTCTTCATCAGAGGGCACTTGGATTGGAAAACTCTTTTTACAACATTTTATTCTTTTGAAAGCATAAAAAATAATCTAATTCTACTCCTTATTTCTCCGTGAACTCAGATTAATCAGTTGAGCTCAGTTCCTTCTCTACCTAATCTACTGTCTGTTGGGATTAAACTGTCCAACAGACTTTCATTCTCTAAATTCTAAGACAGAAATTTAAAAAAAGTCAAGTTAAGATTAAGCTATTTAACTTGCTGTGATCTATGGCATAAAAACAAGCTACACATAGATTATTATTTGCAGAAAATTAGAAAACAAAAATGGAAGGCTTAAGATCTGAAAGTTTCTCATCATGGCCTTCTCTTTTCTTCATAGCTCTGTTTTTGCTTTTGTTTGAGCTGTCTCTTCCTTGATATCTGATTCAGATTTTGGGAAAATTAGAACCAGTTTTTCTCTTTTATGACTCAGAAAATAAAACAGTTTTGAGTCATATCTCTTTGGAAACTTTGGTTCAGATTTTGAGTTTGTTTGAACCTTCATTTCTATCCTAATCTATCTACTGATAAGCCAAGATTGAACAGTTTGGCAAATCGAATTCACTATCCTATCAGCAGAAAATTTAAAGCTAATTAGTCAAGATTAGGCAGTTTGACTAACTAGAAGTGTGTTTTGAGGAGTAGAATTTGAGCTTGCACACTTTCAGATTTATTTTTCTTTTTGGCATGGGGCTGTGCCTTTCTTGTTTTCCTTCTGCCCTCTTTTCATTTTCTTTGTTTTTGTATTTTTGATTTTTTACAACTTGAATGCAATGGTGGATGAAATATTTATAATGGAAAAAGAAAAAGGAAGGCTTTAAAACATATCATGAATCAAGAGAAGTAATTCTTGAGTATCCTGCCATTGATGGGACCCCCAAACAATTCTGATCCATCCAACTGTTGTAAGAAAAATGCGTTATTACTAGCAATTGAATGAATAGAGTAAGGGCCAAGCCATAGGTTGTCAAACTTTCCATGCTTGCCCCTTTCTTCCCTTCTTGAGTCCCACTTCAAAACTTTGTCCCCAATATTGAAATTGCTAGCCTTTGTTCTTTTATAAAATATCTTCTTTATACTGTCTTGTTTCTGCAATGCTTTGTGATACACCCCTTCCCTGATTTGCTGAAGATGAATGGTCTGATTTATTCTTCTGGTCATGTCATTATCTTCAGTCTGCAACTCTTGAATCAACTTCATCACTGGTACACCAAGGCTATTTGGAAAAATTGCATCTGTACCATACACAAGCTGAAAGGGTGACATACAATAGATTTCTTCAAAGTTAATCTGTCAGCCCAAAGTGCATGAATCAGCTTTGTGTGCCAAGACTTTTTGTTATCCTCCAACAGTTTCTTGATTATGTTCACTGAGCTTTTGTTGGAAGATTTTGCAAGTCCATTACCTTGGGGGTAATAGACTGTGGAATGCCCCAATGCTATCTGATATTTGTGACAGAATTCAACCATTCTCTTATATCCAAATGCTGTTGCATTATCAGTGATGATCTTGGTAGGACAGCCAAATCTGGAGAGAATGTTAGTCTCCATGAATTTTATGATAACTGAATCATTGGCCTGCCTACAAGGGATGGCTTCTATCCACTTAGTGAAATAGTCTGTGGCAGTGAGAATCCATCTATGCTGGGCAGAAGATGGTGGATGAATTTCTCCTATGAAGTCAAGATCCCACTGTTGAAAAGGAGCTTCGACAGTGATTGGATGCAGAGGAAGGGGTAACAATTTTCTCTTGCCTTCGAACAGTTGGCATTTATGGCAAGTAGTGGTTACTTTGTGTACATCATGAAAAAGAGTAGGCCAATAGAAACCAGCCCTCAAGATCTTGTTGGCTGTTGACTTCCAGTACAAATGACCTCCACACTCTCCTTCATGGAATTCCTGCTTAATCTTCGCTGCATCAAACTCAGGCAAACATTTAAGCAATATACCACTTGCACTTTTCCAATAAAGACATTTATCAATAATGCAATAGTTTACAGCCTTTAACTTTAGGAATCTTGCCTTTGTTTTTGATAAACCAGGAGGTGTATTCAGATTAAGAAAAACATAAACAATATCAGTATACCAAGGAGAATTCACAAAATGGTCTTCAATAATGGGAGCTGAGAATTCTTCTTGGTCATCCAAAGCATTAATCATATTAATATCAAGAACTTCACAATTTGATTCAGCCATTAATCTAGCTAGACCTTGGCCTTTGATGAGCTTAGTGGGTTTTATCTCTAAATCATATTCAAGAATAACAACAATCCACTTACCTCTCTTACCATCTGGATCTTGGGTTAGAATGTCTTTAACAACTAAATTTGGGACAAAGGCAATGATGTGTGAGTGAAGGATGTATACCCTGAAGTCTTTTAAAGCCTTAACCAAAGCAAAAGCTTGCTTTTCCATCATGTTATACTTCAAAGGGAAATCCCTCAATGCCTTGCTAAAGAATGCAATAGGCTGCTCTTGTCCTTGTGGATTTTTCTGTAAAAGGACAGTCGCTATGGTATGTTCTGATGCAAATGAGAAGATATAAAAATCTTTTGAAAAATCAGGACTTATCAGAACCGGTGTTTTGCTTAATGCTTGTTTCACCAGTTCGAAGGATGTCTTTGCTTCCAAGGTCCATTTTACTCCTTGCTCCTTTTTTAACATGTTTGTGATATTCCTAAGGAGCTCAGCCAAGTTGGGGATGAACCTTCTCAAAAAGTTAATCTTCCCAATGAAAGATTGCAACTCTTTGATGTTTCGAGGATGAGAGATTTGCAATATGGCCTCAATCCTCTTGGGATCAATCTTAATACCCTCCTCAGAAATAATGTGCCCAAGAATTTTACCTTCTTGGAGACCAAATAAAGTCTTCTTAGGGTTTAAAGATATCCCAAACTTTCTGCACTTCTCAAAAACTTTCCTCAAATGTTCTAAGTGTTCTTCATATGTTTTTGAAAACACAGTAACATCATCAAGATAGATAATGATGAAGAAGCCCAATTCCTCCGAGAATGCTATGTCCATGGCTCTTTGAAAGGTTGCTCCAGCATTCATTAGACCAAAAGGCATTTTCACATACATGAAGGTGCCCCAGGGTGTAGTAAAGGCTGTCTTCAATTGATCAGCAGGGTAAACCAAGATCTGATTGTACCCCGAATAGCCATCCAGCAAAGAAATTCTTCTAGACCCTACCACCCTTTGTAGAATGTGATCCATCTTTGGTAAAGGGTAGTTGTCTTTTAATGAAGCTTTGTTTAAGTCTCTAAAGTCTATACAAAGCCTGATTTCTCCAGTCTTTTTCCTAACTGACACTAGATTAGAGACCCACTCCGAATATCTAATAGGGACAATAATACCAGCATCATGCATTTTCATAATTTCCTTCTTAACCAATGGCAACAGGATAGGGTTGATTCGGCGCAGTTTTTGTTTGAATGGTTTTTGGTTTTCTTTAAGAGGGATTTTGTGCTGTATTATTTCGGTGTCATAGGACTTAAGATCTTCGTAACTCCATGCAAAAACATCAGAAAATTCTTTGAACAGCTCTATGTATTTGAGTTTAATGTGAGCTGGAAAAGTTTTGGACAGTTTGATCATTTTCGGTTTCTCTTTACTGCCTATATTGCATTCCTCCACTTCAGTCTCTACAGGTTCCAGTTTTGGCTTATTTGCCACATCGTTAAAATCAAACAACTCTTCTAAAGGGGTCAGACCCCTAGGCAAACTTTCGTCTTTAGGGTGCAGAGTTTCCAATTCTTCTGTTTCTGATTCTGCACTCAATTCTGTTTTGTTACTGAGTTTGCTAGATAGTAGGTTAATATTGACAGGTTCAGGAGACGATTCTTCTTTACCAAGAAAGTTTTCTTCGCTGCAGTCTATATCATAATCTGAGTCCGAACTATGCAGTTCGAATTCATTTCTGAATTGCATGAAGTCTTCTATTTGTTTGTCATTGTCAAACACTTGCCAATATTTTTTGTTATCAGGCACTGCTGGTCTAAATTTTATCGGAGTTGTGTTGTCTCCAGTCTCATATGGCGTTAGACATGTCCTGGCCGCAAAAGCTAAATTGTGGGCCGCAATGTTTCTTTTCCTTGGGATGAAACTCAGGTTGGACTCCTCAAATGTTTTCAAAAGGTCCATGACATCATTCTGATAGGCTCTAAGTCTGGGATGATTTGCATTATACTCCCCATTGACTTGCCTAATGATTAACTCAGAATCCCCATACACGTTAATTCTTTTGGCTCCTAATTTCTTCAAGAGATGCAAGCCTAAGAGAAGGGATTCATATTCTGCTATGTTGTTGGAACACTGAAAGTTTAATTTACATGAAATACATTCTGTATGATTGTTTTTAGTGTTAGTAATCCAGACACCTGCACCAACATTTGTTCTAGTGCATGACCCATCAAAATACATAGTCCAGAGAGGATTATTTTCAGTTTTATCAGTTTGGTGCATGTCCTTTGTATGATTTGACTCCTCAAGTTTTTCATCGGGTTGAGGATTTCTCTCTTGACTGTCAAGATTTAAGTTTAATGGATTGATGATTCGTAATTCAAGACCTGTGTTTGGTTTGCTAGGATTTTCAGATACAGTAAAATGTCTTGACAGTTCAGCGTTGTACTCCTCTTCCTCCTTTTCAGCCATTAATCCTAGTAAAGTGATTTTTTCTATGAGGGTTTCATCATTAAACATGATAAAAGAATCAAGGCTCGTACTTACAGCGCACAGAGGAGAGTTTTGAGGCCTGTCTTGACTTGTCAATGTGTATTGCATGTGGGACTCCCTGTAAATTCTTCTAGTCTGATTGAAAACAGGAATAGTCGCGTAGGTCATGTCCATTTGAATGGTCCCCTGCAACTTAGCCCCCCAAGATCTTGACAAAAGCATTCCATACTTTGGGGGTACATCAGCCACAACAACATCCATGACCAAACACTTGGCTGGAATTTGGGCTAAATTAACACAGAGGTCTTTGATCAATCCTAGACATTTAACTCTGCTTGAGTCAAAGGAGTACAGGTCTTTGTAAGGTCTGGTAATTTCAAGACCCAGGCTTTCCATTACAGCCTTTGGCATTAAATTATGGGAAGTGCCTGAGTCATGCATAGCGTTGTGTATAATTTTTTCATGAATGTTCAAACTTACATAAAAGGGAGGGACAAGCCCCTCTTGAAATTTACCTTCAATCTTTGGACCAAAAATAAGCTCTGGTTGATCATCATTAAGATTGAGTGTATCTGCATTCTCTTCTATGTTTAAGGTCTTCAAAATTTGATTTCTATATACATGTTGGGCAGCTAACTCGGTTAAGGGAAAAGATATTTTTATTTTTGATATTTCCTGTTCCAGACTGAAAGGAAATTGATTCTTTAAGGTGTTGGTTTCAGCCTTGTTTACTGCCACTTTATCAGCAACAACAACTTGCTGATTTGTTTTATCTACATTTGACACAGTTGTTTTAATAGGAGTATTGGCTGAAGTGTCAGCACTACTGATGTTTGCACTCTGTTTTTCAAGATTTTGAGTGTCTTTCTCTTTACCTTTACTAGAATTATCAGCCACTGTTTTGTCTTTTTGTTTGACTGTCTTAGGCTTGGTTGAAGTGCTGCTTTGTGAAGATTTGTCAGAGGTTTTGGTGTAGGGGGCTTGTTGATTAGTCTTGATTCTAAGGTCATATTCCCTTTGAGTTTCTATGATGACATTTTCCATGTCTTGATAATGATTTTCATCATCATCTCTTTTGTCATCATATGGTGTATATAGACCTTGTTTTTTATCATACTGAATCTCAAAATCATCATCATCGACCTCCAGCATGTTGATAGCACCTTCCTCTGTTATTTCTTCTGTTTCCTCAACCTCACTTATATAGTTCTGATGAAAGGGAGGAGTGATCTGTTGATCATCTTCCCTAGGTCTGTTTGGAGGTTGGTTCCTTCTAACATTCTGATTCTGGTTTTGGTTTCTGTTTTGAGGAGCAGTTTGATTTTGACTTGCTTGTGCTCTTTTAATTATGCTCATCTCTCTCATCATCTCTTCCATCATCCTTTCCATATTTGAGTTGGAAGTAGAAGGTGTGGACTCCTCTCTAAAAGATACTCTCTTCTCGCTCTTCATTCTTGCTCTTTTCTCCATCAAGTTCACTTCCACAGAAAGAGCACCCCTTTGCATGTCTTCAAGAGTTGCAAAATCTCTCTCTCTCAGTGAATAGGTCATGTCAGCGCCAAAACCTTCGGGAAATTTGTTTAAAGCTTAACCTTGTGGAGGTTTTAGTTCTATGGAAAGTGCGTTGTATACACTGTTGAATCTGGTGTAGTAGGCTTGCACACTTTCCCCTGGGTTCCTATGGAGATTGTTGTAATCAGCAAGAACTTGGAAAGGGTTCTTCCTTACTTCCCACTTGTTTAAGAATGTTTGATGGAAGCCTTGGAGATCATTTATACTATGGGGGGCTAAGCCTTTAAACCATTTTCTTACTTCTCCCCCTAAGCTTTAAGCAAATAATCTGAGCTTGACAGAATCATCATCAATTTCGTTTCTGTCAAAGTAGTCATTCATCTTATCCACATGTTGTGATGCAGTTGTAGCATTGGTAGCATCATACAATGGGATTTTGGATTGATAGTCCTGTGGAAGGTTGACTAATGGTACAGGAAGGACTAAGGGAGCATACCATGCAGCCATGGTAGGAGGTGGAGGTGGATTCACAAGAGGTGGATTAACAAAAGGGAAAGTGGGCTGAGGTGTGGTGGTTTGAACAGTGGATGTAGGATGAGTAGAAGTGGATGGATCAGGAGTAGACTGCTGAGCTGATCTTGGATGAGAGACACCTAGGTTGTGAAGGAAATGTAAATCGGGAGGTGTTGATTCTCTATTCCCAAAGTGTTTACTTGTTTCTGGGGATGAAAGTGAAGACTCGGAGTCTAGCTGTATTATATCATCAAATGACCTAGTTCTGAATGGATTTACTAAGTCAACTTGTGATTGTTGTAGAGCCGAAAGATTTTCAGGGACTGAATTAGCTCTCAAGGGTGATCTGAAAATAGTTGATAATTTAACCTTAGGAGACTTCCAAAGGATACTTTCTGGGTCATCAACTATCTCAGGTGGATTAGGGTCAAGATGAACTCTAGTGTGAATCTTTCTAGAAGCCACTATGCTGTGTTTTAGACCTGAATAAACAAGACAAGTTCAACCAGATATGACAATCTTTAAGAGGTTAACTAATCTGTTTACGCAAATTTAATCCTACAGTCCTCTAACTAAGTTTTAAATGATGTTATGATGATAAGGGTTCTTCCCAGTGGAGTCTTAAGGTCTGTTAAGGATTGTGGAGTCGCCAAGTGGAAGTTTTTAGCTCCTTTGGAGGTAAAAGGTTTTATGGTCCACCACCATGTTTATTGAATACCAATCTGAAATTTTTTTAGGTTTTTCTGAGTTGTTTTTAGTAGTGTGGTTTTTAAGAATATCCTAACTCTGTTTCAAAACTTAGCTAAGGTTATGAGACAAAGACACTCTACTCTTATGGCTAAGCTAGCTGTTTTTTCAAGGTTATATGAAGCCTTATCAGAATCCTAGGGTTGACCTAGCTTGTCACTGATTCAAACAAGTTTCATCATGATTACCATTTCTTGGTAGTGCTTGAAAAGGCTACTTTTTACTCTCAAAGTTTTGTGTGAAAATCAAGGGAAAATGAGATGAAAACTCAACTCAATCCCCAGTGGAGTCGCCAGAAATGTTGGGGTTCTGTAATTTATTAGCAAGATTGGCAGAGTCCAATTACAGAAACAACATCGTTTCAACCAACTTTTGGATTCTAGGATCTAGCCCTCCTGAATCCGGAGAGGGATCTCTCCAATATGTACAAAGATGGATATTGTCTTTGAAAGCTTAAGGTAATGATATTAGGCTAGTTATGAAGGCCAAGGGTTTTGTTTTGTTTTGGATGGTTGAGCATGATTACTATTCGAGGTGAAAAGTCCTGAATGCAAAGAGTTTCAAAGGTGAGAAGTTGCAAGAGGGAAGAACAACTATGGCTAAGAGATAGATATAACGCTGGTTTTTAATCCATTGGGCTATGGGGTCATAACAGGGCTTTAATTGAACAACAACATCAAGAGTGATCCAAGGGGAAAGTCATCTATACCACAAGATTATTGAGATTAGAGTGATGGGATGGAAACAATAAAGTGTTGGAGGGGTGGAAACTGATAATAATTTCTCAGAGGATTTATAGTCAGTCCAAACAAGAAAATCCTCTTAAGTAACTGTTTAAAACCAACCAAGGACAGGGCTAACCATAAAATTCTTGGGCAAGTTCTATTAAAGCAGCTTAATTGAAAAACAATCCAGTAATCCACATAATTACCTTTAGAAAGTATGAAAACACATAAGAGAAACAAAGTGTGACTTAAGATCAGATAAAGTACTTTTAAACCTAGTCTGCTTTCAGTCAGCACCAAGGGAAATTTTCAGAATCTGCCTTTGGAGAAAAGGATCTAGGAATCAGGGCAAACCATATCTTCTCTAGTCTAACTTTAATAGCAATTAATGGAAATCACATTCAAGAACAATGTTTATGTAAACAGAAGGACGAGGGAACGCCAAAATTCCTAACTATTTAAACAGTATTGAATCATTCCTAAATAAACAAACTTGAGGAAAACATTAAGATAAATATTTCTCAGCCAGAGAAGGTTATTGATATACAGTAGATCCTAACCCTGTTTAAACTGTTCTTTACAGAGGAATATGAACAATATGGCATACATAGAAGGAAAACAATAACGAGGGGAATCACACTTCTGTGGCCTGGGCAAGGATCCCAAGAAACAACTTTTATATTGATGTCAAACCAGTTACGGTCTTCAAGTCCAATGTTTCGGTTGAGCATCATCTTCACTATTCCGGCCCTAACTAATCTATAACAAGCGAGCTCCAAGGGCCGTTAGAACACTATTTACAATCGAGAAGTTTGGGCTGAATGTATTTCAAAACTCTGTTCTTGTAGGCAACTCAACTTCAACAGTTTTCTCTGTCTTCTACGAAGGGTATTTATGAAGAATGAGGAGAGTGAAAATCTAACAAAAAGATCTCTCAAGGAAATTAATACAGATTCAAGACTTCTTGGCCTTTTGAGGGGCTCGATGAAGAATTTTACAGGTGGTTCACTGTATTAACTGTTTTACAATTAATATCAAAGCTCGGTGGGAGCTTTGTTTGACTTCGAGGCTCTGCATGTGTTTGATCTTTCTGAGATGTTTACGCATTAATTTCTATTGCAGTGACTCACCATGATATTTGTGATAGTCTCCAATTTTCTTCTTCTTCAGCCTACGAAAGAGCTTGAGGCAGCAGTGTTCGGTGGTAGGCGAGAATCAATTTGCCTCAAAGTATGGCAGTGGAGGCAATATGTTTGATAAAACACTTTTAGATTTTTCATTGAACTGTGTTTTAGGCTGGGGATTAGGCACAATCGCGCGTCTTGCTTGTAATCCCCATAAAAAATTGTCTTAGGTCTTCTCTACTGTGCTGTCTAAGCGATACTCTTTAATGATATTTTGAATTAAAACGATGTCTTGTCGATGTGCGAGCCATGCCTGGCTGTTAACCTGCCTTGTCATGAAACATTTAAGCATTGAAATCATTTAGTTCAACCCTGTGAATAACTTCTTGTGCTCGGGGCACAGGAAACGTCTTTCCCAACCCTCGGCTCTTTTTCATTATATAATGGAAAACCATTAAAACACCTGCAAAACATTAAAAAAAAAAAAAAATCCTGCGTTTTTAGGTTAAAAATGCTTCAGAAGGCGTGGAGGAAGCGGGGCCTTTGGATGGCATCATCCAACGATCGGGATTTGACCTCAGCAAGGTCAAAAAACATGGTGGAAAGGTGATTAAATCTGAGCCGTCGATCGCGTAAGATCGATGGTGGAAACGCGATCGCCGCTGTACAATAGCTTGGTTATAGCGCGGGCACTTTGGTTAACCAGCGGACATCTTAAAGTGATAGCGGGTTTGTGAAAGTCTATGAGATCGGACGCCCTTCAGTTAATTGTTGCAGGCATCTGGGTACGAGCGCAACGTGTGGGGGACTATGGTTGTGGCGGTTTCCAAATAGTACAAGGACAACAACGTCGAGAGCGATTGTGTGGATTAAGGTAGCAAGGAAAAAACGGTCTCCCCTCGCCGAAGGGTGGTGTGCGGAATAGCGAGAATGGTTATGTGAAAACGGCGGAAAAAGCAATGAGCCAGCGTATAAAGGGTTGGGCGGAGATGCGCGGAGGACCTTTGGATCTTGGAGCGGAGCGCGAGATCGACGGTTGAAATGCGGTGGTGGGAGGTAATGGCAAAAACCTTTATAAACAACGAAAAATAAAAATTTTCAACTTTACAAAGGGAAAAGGCGCATTTTATATGAATAGCAAGGATGTCGTACGGTGGGCTCAGCGGGACTGATCACAAATCGCAAAAGTGGAAAACACGATGGCGGATTATGCGACGGAGAGAAAATGCGATATTGCGATTATGCGATGGGCGGAAACAGTGATGGATCTCATCGCAAATATTTGCGATGGCTCTTTGGAGGAAAACTGAAAATTGCGATCTACGATCTGCGATGGATCGCAGCGCAAATATTTGTGATGGCTCTTTGGAGGAAAACTGAAAATTGCGATCTGCGATCTGCGATGGATCGCAGTGCAAATATTTGCGATGCATCAGTTTAAAAAATAACAATTTCGAAATTCTGCGATCTGCGCTTTGCGATAAGCGCCAAAGGGTTAAAACTTGGTTCCAGGGTGTGGGCGTATGGAAGAAAAGGGGCTAAGGGCTTAAGCTCGAGGGGCTTAAATCCTATACATAAAAACATGTATTTTCATGGTTTTTGAAGGGTTTCTTGAAGGAAATGAAGGTTTCAGTAAGGTTAAAAAGTGGTTTTTTAACCTTATAAAAGGGATTTTAATGAAATGGAAAGGGAGAAACACGAAATTGTGGGTTTTTCATGGGAAATGGAGAATAGAAAATGAGGTAAGTGAGGAAGAAAAGGAAGGGGACCAAGGGGTTCTGCAGCAGTATTTAACTTGGGATTTTTGAAGGATTTCAGAGGCTTTTAGGATGTAAACAGCAATAAGGGATCCGGATAGAGGCATGAGGCCTTAGAGAGACTTCAAGAGCCAACAATTTTTAGTGATAAAATTTGTTCCTTGGAGGCTCCAAAAAGTTTTAGCCACCTTTTGGTATAACAAAATATTATAGGCGGCTAACACCAACGATCGCTAACAGATCTGACAATCAGCTCTAATCGCATCGCGCCCATCAGCATCTCTTCATTATCCCTTCGCTTGAATATTGACTGTTGATCTCTTCATAATCCGACGACCCTCACATGATCGCCAATCGCAAAGGTATTAATGCGCCATCCTCGGTCCCCTCCGATTGCGATCCTACAATTAAATCCTGGTCGTTGAATCCACAAGAACCAACAGTCAAGATTCGATTGCACTCCGCTCCTGAGCCCAACATCATCACTCCACTGATTTAATCTGGATCGTTGAACCCACAATAACCAATGGCCCAGATTTAATCGCACTCCGCTCATTTTCCCCCCGTTGTCTCCCCTCCAATCAATTCTCAACCATTTATCTCCGCTCTGATCCAACGGTCCGCGTGTAATCGCTAATTCAGAACCTCAGAGTTTTGGCCCCTGCCTTCTCCAATGCGATTAGATCTTAGCTGTTCATTCCGATAGATCCAATGTCTCTCCTTCTCCCCGCCCATTCACTTGCCCCTTTACCTACGCTTTCTCTTTTAGATCTCCGCCGTCCATTTCGTAGATCCAATGATCAACATTTAATCCACCATTGGCTCTTCCCACCTTATTGCCTGTGCATCATTCCATATCGTGCTCTCATATCCACCGTCAGATCTTTCACCATCCCATCCAACGGCTGAGAAGCTTATCACATTTTTTCTCCATCCAAACGTTAATGCTCCAAAATCGCGCGATAAAAGTGGTTTTAGAGGGGACACGTGTCAGGCGGCGAGGCATATCGCGTTTTTTCGGAAAAATGTTAAAACCACTCCAAAGCAGCGCGAAACTAGCGGTTTTCTTAGCCGAAACCACCCTTCCCCATTTGCATTACATTTTCTTATTCAATTCTCCACCGTTGATCTCTTTTTTGATCGAACGGTCCACATTCAATCTTCCTCCGCCCTCCTGGTCCCACCATCAAATGCTCGGGTTTCGTTCATTTTAGGCCTTTTTCTTTGTAATTCACCCAAACATTTAAACATTAAACTTTTTGTGTGTTAACACTAAAAGTGATTTCTCTGCCTAACTCCATCTAAATGACCCCATGGATGAACATCCGCCGTCGATCATCATCAGTTGATCTAATCCAACGATCCAAGATCCTCTACGGACCAAAACTTCATCAGCTCTGTTTTTCACCATTCCACCATGTTTTTCTCCATTTTTTCGCCTGCAGCTACCATTTTGATCGCCACGCCACCATCTCCATGGTCCACCAGAGCACTCCCTCCCACTCCCTATGGATTTTATCAACATATTTATTGGGTTTTCAAGGTCACAGATGATGAAAATAACCCTCAATCTCACAATCACAGACAGTGAGATACAAGGCACAGAATGCCATTATTCAGAACCAGAGATAGCACAAAAGTGTATTAGTGACAATTTAAAAGGATTTAAAGGAACATTATTGAAGATTAATGATATAATTCAGAGATTAAAGGATAAAAATACAGTTGAAGACCAGAAGACAAAAATCAAGCCTAATTAGGGCTAAAACACAGATCTGAAAGTAAATTAAAGGTGTTTTAGGAAAAGACAAAGACATCTGTCAATCCGAGAAGCCTCCACCGCCACTCAAAGGCCAATTGAACCCTCTCCAGCTCCAAAATCCAACCCTCTCCAGTTACCAAAAGCCACCTGCAGCCTCACAGAAATCAAAGAAGGCCTAGTTATTGCAAGAACAAAAGATATTGGCCTAAAGACAACTGAACAGTTCATACAAATCAAAAGAACTTATTACTAATTATCAACAAAAGCTATTTAAAAAAATAAAAAACAGTCCTAAAGTCAACATTTTCGTCCATTAAGCCTCGAAAAGCAGAAACAGAGTTATGAAGCAGAGTTATAGGTAGAAATGAATTCCTGCCTTATGCCTTGCATGGTTTTCAAGGCTAGGAATTGCATTGATTATGGAATTAATGATACTTGACCCTTAGAAATTCTCCCACTTCCTGATTTTCTTATAAATTCTCCTTGAGGAGCACATTGTAATGGTTGGTCTCTGGATATTTGATTGCATGTTAATAGTTTTCTGAAGCTACTGAATCTCTGTTTGCAATTGAATATACATAAGCTAAAATGAGAATTTTGAAGTTATAGAGACCCACCGAGCTTGATGATTGTAACTGGTTTGAACATCAAGTACAAGCTGATTTATGGGATCCTGGTCTATGTCAATGGTGATGTGTTTTCTTACTGTTAATGGTTATTTTTCTTTGTGTTTTCATTCTATCTACTTTCTCTGATAAAGAACAGCAAATATAGAGCTAGGAATTACTCTTAACAGTACCCTACTCTTACTGATAAGCTATATTTCTATGTTTTCCTCCTTTGAAAGTTTCTTTTTCCCTTGGAATATGCTGAAAGCAAGATAGGTTCAAAGTCCTTACTTGATCTTAAGCTATTCTAAGTGTTCTAAATCTTTTCTGTCGAAAGTACAACAATGCAGGCTAGTTTCAAAGTGCTTACCTGATCTTAGATTACTTTTATGTTTTTTCCTTAAGTGCATGCCAAAGCAGGGTAGTTTCAAAGTACCTACTTGATCTTAGGCTGCTCTTTTTTCTTCATTTGTTTGTTTCTCCATTTCCTATTTTGTTTCATTCCATAAAATCAACTAAAAAGAAATATTTTAACATAGATAATTTTCCCCATGGACCACTCTTGAACCTTGTTGTCCAATTAAATCCTCTTATGACTCCATAGCCCAATGGATTGAAGCTGATTTTTTCCTATCATATCAGTTGAATCATCCCTTCACTTGCATACACCTTCACCCTTTATTTGAACTTCCTTCACCTTCATCATTTCCTTACACAACCAAAACCAAAAATCAAACAAAACTCATGCTCTTCATAACTGGCCTAATATCACATTGCAAGCTTCAAAGATCACATCTTTAAACACACTTATAGAGAGATCCCTCTTTGGACTCAGGAAGGCTAGATCCTAGAATCCCAAAGTGGTTCATATGTAGGCTCTGCAGTTTGTATTTTCCAAACTTGCAAATTACAGAGACCCTAACATGATAGATGGTGGATGATGTCCATAAAGTGCCATAAATGGGGTCATTTTTGCTGCAGTATGGAAGGAAGTGTTATACCACCATTCAGCTAGAGGTAACCACTTGACCCATTGTGTTTGTTTATCAGATAAAAAACAACGAAGATATCCTTCCAAACATTTATTTACTATCTCAGTTTGACCATCAGATTGAGGATGATAAGACGAGCTATGAGCTCATTGAGTACCCAAACAAGAAAATAACTCCGTCCAAAAATTTCCAGTAAAAATGGGATCTCTGTCGCTCACAATAACCCTTGGGTTTCCATGTAGCTTTTGAATTGTGTCCATAAACGTAGTAGCAACTGTACTTGCTTTAAATGGATGAGATAATGCACAAAAGTGTGCATACTTGGTAAGTCTATCAACTACCACCATGATGACACTCTTTCCTTCGGACTTAGGTAAACCTTTGATAAAATCCATTGAAATCTCCTCCCAACGTTGACTTGGAATGGATAAAGGTTGTAGAAGTCCCGGGGTCTTAATTGTTTCCACTTTATTCTGCTGGCAAACCAAACATTCCGCCACAAACTTTTGAATATCGGATTTAAGGCCATCCCAAAAAAATTCTTTCTTCACCCTGTGGTAAGTTTTTAAAAATCCTGAGTGTCCTCCTAAAGGAGAAGTGTGCAATTCCAGAAGAATCTTTTGTTTTAGTTGGGAATTATTGCAAAGATATAAGCGATCTTTGTACCATAAGGAATCATTTTTCCAACTAAATGTATCAGATGTACTAGGATCTTGCTGCAACTTTTGAATGAGTGTCCATACATCTTTGTCCTTATTCCATTCATCTCTTGCTTCGGTTATCCAATCTGGTTGGATAATAGAAATGGAACAAAGCAATGCTTCCACCTCTTCATTCTTTCTTGAGAGTGCATCTGCAACAAAATTTAGCTTCCCTTTTTTGTATATTATTTCAAAGTCATAACCCAACATCTTTGTGACCCATTTTTGCTGCTCTTCTAAAGATAGTATTTGTTCCAAAAGGTGTTTAAGACTATCATGATCAATTTTTACCTTGAAGTGTCTTCCCATTAGGTAAGTTCTACATTTCTTTAGTGCATGCAGTATTGTAACATTTCCTTCTCATAAATAGGTCTCTGTAAATACTTTCCTTTGATTGGATAACTTTCAAAAGCAATGGGTCTTCCTTCTTGCATTAAAACAACACCAATTCCATTTCCTGAGGCATCACATTCCACAATAAAGGTTTTTTTGAAGTCTGGCGTAGCTAAGACTGGTGCTAGGCACATTGCCTCTTTAAGATGTTCAAAGGCATTAGTTGCTTCAGGAGTCCATGAAAATGCATCTTTCTTCAATAATGTTGTTAGAGGTGCCGCTATTCTCCCATAATTCTTAACAAAATTTCGATAATACCCTGTTAACCCAAGAAATCCTTGCAATTTCTTTATGGTTGTGGGGACTTTCCATTCCTTAATGGCTTTAATTTTTTTAGGGTCTACCTTAACACCCTCGTGAGATACAATATGACCCAGATATTCCACCTCTTGTACTCCAAAGAATCATTTGGATGTTTTTGCATATAATTGTTTCTCTTGCAATAGTTTGAGCACCCTGTCAACATGTTTAACATGATCCTTCCAAGACCTGCTGTAGATTAGTATATCATCAAAAATACTAGCACAAATTTTCTAAGGAAGGGTTTTAAAATGGAATTCATCAACCCTTGAAATGTAGAAGGTGCATTGGTAAGGCCAAAAGGAATGACCAAAAATTCATAATGACCCTCATGAGTTCGAAATGTTGTTTTCGGAATATCTTCAGTCTTCATTCTAATTTGATGATACCCTGAACAAAGATCCAATTTGGTAAGATAAATTTCTCCATGTAATTCATCAAATAATTCATCAATCACAGGAATGGGAAATTTATCTTTAATGGTGAGCTTATTGAGCTCCCTATAATCCGGCCACATGCACCATGATCCATCCTTCTTGTGTACCAATACTACAGGTGCAGAGAAAGAACTTTGACTAGGTTGAATTATACCCGCCTCTAAAATTTATGCAATCATACGTTCAATTTCGCTCTTTTGGACATAAGAATATCTATAAGGCCTGATGTTTGGAGGAACACTTCCTGGAATCAAATGAATAGCATGATCATGATCATGAATATGTGGGAGTACTTTTGGAGTTTCAAAAACCTTGGAATGATTGTCCAAGACTTTTTGGAGATCTACAAAAATAGATGATTTTGATGTTGGAACTTATAGTGAGCATAATTGTGTAATTAGTCCTCGTTGTTATTTCTTTAGAAGCGTTGTCATGACATTAGAGATTATTATCTTTCCCGTCTTCCCTGCAATACCCCATAATTCGACTTCCTTTCCTTCTGAAAAAAATTTCAATAAAAATTCTTGAAAATTAAAAGCTACCGTCCCCAAATATTGTAACCATTGTACTCCTAGTACAACATAAACACCTCCCATAGGAATGGAAAGCATTGGACTATTAAATAGATATTCCCCCATGGTTAGCTTAATATTATGGCATTTTCTAGAGAAATTTATAGTTCCTCCATTTGCAACCATCACTTGACATTCTGGTGCTGGGTTTAGGAAACAATTCAATTCCTTGGCTACCTTACAATGAATAAAATTATGGGTACTACCTGAATCAATCAACACTATTACCTTTTTCTTCTTGATATTTCCTTCTATCTTGAGAGTTTGAGGAGTGGTAATTCCTGCCAATGCATTACATGATATGGTAGGACTCATTTCTTCCTCTTCTTGGGTTGGTTCCTGGTGTATATCCTCTTCTTGTTCATTTTCTTCTTCCTCTTCACAATCTATGTAAAATAATTTCTTCTCAGCACACTTATGACCTTTAGTGTATTTGCTATCACAACTATAGAAAAGCCCTTTTGCTCTTTTTTCTTCCAATTGTTGTGGTGTCAACCTTGTAGGTTGTAGAAATCTAGGAGTAGCAACACTTCCCTCTTTATAGAAGTGAGTGGTAGGCTTCCTTGTCACCATAATTTTACATTCAATTTTTCTTGCCAACCTGAATGCCTTCTCCAATGAATCAGGTTCCAAAACGCGAACTTTATGTTGGATGTTATCCTTTAAAGTACCTATGAAGAGATCAATCCTGTGTTCCTCTAGAATATTAGTTACCCTTATATTCAATTTTTGGAAGTCCTCAATGTGCTCTCCCATTAAACCCTTTTGTTTGAGATTTATCAATTGGCTAAAGAAGGTGTTGCTCTTTGTATCCTCATAATGTGCTATCATTTCCTCCGTAAAAATTGACCAAGTGACCATTTTTTTATGGGAGCAAAGCCATCGATACCATACAAATTTATTTTGTTCTAAATGTAAAGTTGCAATGCGTACCTTTTGTGTGTTTTGCACATTATTGAGATCAAAATATTGCTCCATCTGTAGTATCCATGTTACAGAATCCTTTCCATCAAACTTCCTCATATCCATTTTTGGAATATGGTGGTTCTTCCCACCAACATTAGAGTTTATGAAATCACGATTAACATTTATTTTGTTCTCATCATGAGTTTCCTCTACTATCTTTTCACCATTAGGAAACATTTCTTGTATCAACTTTGTCAAACCTTCCATGTTTGCTTTTAGATCATTCTTCATGTTTTCCATTTTCTCATCGATCTTAGCTTCCATGTCATCCATCTTAGATTCCATGCCAGCTTCCATGCCATCTATCTTAGATTCCATGCCATTCTTCAAACCATCCATCTTATATTCCACGCCTTTCTTCAAACCATCCATCTTAGTTTCCACACCTTTCTTCAAAACTTCCATGTCATTTTTTGTTGCTCTTTGCGAGAGTGAAATTTGTCGCACTTGCTCTTGTAATTTTGATATGTCATGTTGCCATTCTTCGTCTTCATGAGTCATAGTAGAGCTTTCTAAAGGATTAATGGGTGTTGAATTATTTTTAGAGGCCATTTTAGAATCCAATACTCATATCTATTCTAAAATATGCCCTTGGAATCAATTCAACTTGATTCTTCAAACAAGACTTATGCAATTCGGAAAAAACAAATACACACCTTTTACTTGCTTTTGAGGAGCTAGATATTGAAATTAAATTATCTCTATAATTGAGGATCCTAAATATATAAAATTCAGCCCTGTAGTAGCCCTCTGAAGCTTCTTTCAAATTCCACAGGTCTGATCTGATTTGGATTCTTCAAGGCAAAGTTATGTCCAATCTCCTAGAATGACCCAATTTTGGACTAGTTCAGTAGAGCGAACCTCTACGACTTGCCACGTGTCACTGTTTCCTCCTTTCGCTCTAAACTTGATAGAAAAGAAAATACAATCTGTCCACTTGCGACCACTTTTTACAACATTCCAATCCGATGCTCAGAGAGAGAGCTATGAAAATTTTCCCACGATTACCTCTTTGAGATGAAATTCAGAAGCCTCAAAAAGCCCTAACTTCCACATATCATATCTCCGAAAATATTGCGAACCAATAACTAAAATTTTTTGACGATGTTCCTCAGGATTGTGGCTTCGCACTTTAAAAATTTCAGCTTCTGACACTTTGTAGAAAAAACATTATTACGAAAATACCACGATAACCTGTTTAGGTTAAATTCAAGAGCTTGCAAAATGACCTAACTTGCATAGATCATATCTTCGACATATTGCGAACCAGGCTTTGAAATTTTTTGACGATGTTCCTCTAGATTTTGGCTTCGTACTCTAAAAATTTCAGATTTTGAACCTTCGTAGAAAACAAGTTATAGCGAAAATTCCACGTTGACTTGTTTGGAGCAGCGAAACCCTAGAATCTCAAAGCTCTAATACCAAATGTTGTGAAACCAGCTCCAAAAAGAGAAGAAAAGAGATATCAATGCCTTAGAAATAAGCCACTTCGAGGGGGAAACCTCCAATACATTACATTAATGAACAATTCTTGGATGATTCAAATTACAAAACCTCCTTTCTATATATAGGAGTCCATGGGGCCACAATGTAATCCTAGTGGGGCCCAATATAATCCTAGCCGACCTAACAATAATAATTTAAGGGAAAAATAATAACAATATGGAGGTTACAAGGGTACAATAATAACAATAAGGGGGTTACACTAACAAAAATAAGGGACTATACTAGTAATATAGGGACCTAACACCTCGATCATTTACCGAGGTGGAGTTAGTCCTCCTCTATGATGTCGCGAAAGAAGCCTTAGGGCCAGGAAAGTTTGAAACCTTGTGGAAAGGTCCCTATGTTGTAAAACACTCTCTCGAAAAGGGGGCATACATCTTGACAGAGCCCGATGGAACCTGCCTAAGCAACCCCGTCAATGGTCTCTACCTCAAGAAATTTTTCCCATAGGGGTCAAGAGGGTTCAACCCTAGAGATAAAGTGCACATATAATTTTTTTTTTTTTTATCATAGACTTGTTCCAAAAAGCGCTCTGGTGTCACAAATGGATCTTCAACCCAACCATTATTTTGGATTCGCTGATGGAGCATCACGATGGTCTCAAAATTTAGCAATAGCCACCTTGGTCATCTACTACCCTAACCGATTGACATTCTTCACCAACAGAGTATGCATCGGATCAGCTACAAATAATCAGGTAGAATATGATGCCGTCATAGGGATCATGAGCGATGCCTTCAATCAAGGCATTCTCCACTTGCATATCTACCTTGATTCCCAGTTAGTGGTTTCTTAGTTAAACCAAGAATTTTAGGTACGAGATTCATAACTGTTTAGAAAATATTTGCGTGCAAAAACATTAAGTCATCAATTTAATCATATTACATTCACACATGTACCAAGAAATTAAAACTAGACAACAGATGACATAGCTGACCACATCCTAGACTGGAATGCATCTCGTATAAACCATCATACATAAAACCAAAAAGCATAAAAATATATATATCCATTAGTGATACACAACATCCATCAAAACATATAAACCATAGACACATCATCAAGAGACGAAAAAATATAGTCGCATATATACCAAAAAAATGTGAGTAAAAATAACAAGTTATGTATCTGACACACAGGTCAACCAAAAAATACATATACACATGTCATCAAAATTAAAGGAAGCATACTCATAATGGCTGTTTCCCCTGTGTACAAAATGTATCTAGGGCTGAGCCCCACTAGGTGGGCCACCTGGACCCACAGCTGCACTTGGTGCCAACGCTAGAGCAACCACCAAAATTGAAGCTGCCACACAGTGCAATGTTGGACGATAGCCCCTCTCTCAGGCCATCAATGTCTCCAACCAGACATCATCCAGATCATCAAAAAACCCACGGGACATCATACCCCCACAACACCATCACTTTGTGCTACCTATTCCAGCAATGGACCAAGTAGCGCAACAATCAATCCTGTGACCTAAGGAGGTCATTCTCAAGGAACTTGAGAAGACCCCTTTTGGGTTGTTTATTGGGTAAACTAAAACAATTATTTTATTATCAATCCAGGCTTGTAGAACTTAGAAGCATCTCCAAGATATATGAGTTTTAGCTATAGTAAATTTTAGAAGATGAATTATTAATAATAAAGGAAATGCATATTAAAAATAAAATCTTAACTAAATAATTTCTAATTCAATTATGTAATAAGCTGCAGAAGAAGCTGCTAACTTAGGAGAACTTGTTTGTCCTTTTCCTACAAAACTACTTCATGAATTAGAAACTAAAAATCACTAATGAAAAATAGATCAATATGCATGAAAGAATAACTGAAGAGGCTCCTAACTAAGGAGATCATGGCTGTCCTTCATTACAGATTCATTCATCATTAATACCATTGTTAGAAAACAGGAACTTTAGAAAACCATTTAAAAGCAGAAAAGATGAATTCTAGCTCTAGCTCTTGATCAGATAGAAGGAATGTTTAAATTAAACATTGGATTGTTCCTTCATATGTAGAATAGAAATTAGAATTAGATTCATCAACAATCATAACACATCATCATACATATAATTAACAGATTAAGCATAAAACAAAACTAGTTCAGGAAAGTGCAACTAAAATAACCAGAAAGTGCACTTAGCTCAGTGTGGGTGCCCTCCACCCTTGCCTCAAACATTGCAAGTAATTTCAACTACTGAAACTTAGTCAAGCATTCATCATATATAAAAACAACAAAGGAAATAAAACAGGTCTTTCAATTAGCTCCCAAAGTTTCAAAAATATCAATTGTCAGTTATAAGAATTCTACATATGAATGCCTTCAATGTCTTAGGCTTAAATAGATAAAATATGAAACAAAATCATCTAAAATGTCTCCTACAACCATGGCTATCCTTATCATATATATTCAGTTTGAGCTCATCCATCTAATCTCTCAAAATCTGGAAAATCCCATAAAATTCTAAATTTGACCTATGTCCTAGGGATTTCCATAAAAATAGGTTTTGTTTGACCGCCTTTGACCGAGCATGTTTAAGCTCCGTTTAACTGAACCAATAGGTGTACATCCAATATTATTTCCCAATATTTATATAAATGTATCCATATCAAACCGAAGTGTTCTGCAAATATGACATCCATGAAGCCATTACGGGAATTTCTGGTCTGGTCCAAAAATGCACTTAAAATTCAAGTTTTATAAAAAACTTCTAAAAATTGCAAAACTTAATTTATATACCTGGAAATGCATTAATTGGAAAAAATAGAGTGAATATGATGGTATATGGATGGATATCATGGTAATAAAGTGTATTTACTTAAACAAAATTGGATAAAAAATTAGGGCCAACAACCCCACTGAGCAAGTTGTTAACGGGCGTTGGAATCTTGTGCCACAACCATACGCAAGTCAAGCCAATATCTCTCTCTCCATATCATCCTATCACCAAAAAAACACACATCATTGACATCAAAAATTAAAAATTTCCTTTTTTTTTTCAAAAATTTCGCTGGCTTTTCGACGAATCTGTTCTTCAAACAGGTGCACTAACCACGCATCTGTATCTCAGACAGACATGGAAGCTGCGTGAAAAAATTCCCACAGGCGCAAGTCTCCACAGAAATACTCAAATTTCTGCGGAGGTCTCCATGCCTGTACCTTCATCGCCTGCGCAGTCAAGGCAAAAAATGGTTAGGTTTCCATACAAACCTAATTTGTACGGACCCCTACCAAGTAACACTGAAAAAATTGAAATGATGGATGTTCAGGGGCCTACCTGACACTAGTAGTGTGAATCCCTGGGGCACAGGCTGACCGTAATGGCAAGAAAAGCTCAGCATAAAGCTCTGACCTCACAACTCTCAAACATCACAAATTAACTTAAATAAGCCGTATTGACCTATATATCGCCCTTTACAAGTTGTTTGAAGGACCATAATGGGAGCTTAGAAAGCCCAATTCTGAAATCGAAAGCAACATAGTGATCAACACCTCATAATGCCCAAAGGAGGCTTCACACATTCACGCCTTTGAAATTTTATTTTTATTTGTATTTTTTATTTTTTATTTTTTTTCAGTTCCGTCAAGTATGCCCTCTCTTATCGTTTTTTCATTCAGCACATTTTGTCAATATATTTGAATGAATAATATGCTTTCACTAGGGGTATTTTTTACAGGTATTATACAGTATAAAAAACCACTTGTTACCCCATGCAATGAAGGTTCTAAAGCAGGTATCATTCTGCTCTCAGCATGATAGAGTCCCATAGAAACTTTGCATATCCATACATTGTTTCTCCACAAGAAATCAACCATAGGTTCCAAACACTCGACCATGTTTATCATCTCCCCACCTTGCACATGATAAACATCCTCATTGGTCGGTAGAGCTTCCCCCTCCATGGTGTCCATCACTCAAAGTGGACCATGCATCAAAAAATATGACACCATGGTCATATCACCTTAGTCTGGGAAACACTTCATGATCATTCATCCACCATCCATCAAGTCAAGTTTTACCATATCAGGATAAAACCCCCTTTATTGGACTACCATTTCTGTAAGTACATTGAACACGCACCACTGCGTCTCGCATTTGGCCTATCATCCCTCCATCAGCATAGCCCATCTGCGATATTTTCCATCTGCTTCATCACCCCTGCACTGAGACTAACCAGTGGAGCCCCCTCCCTCAGAAAAAACACCTTCCTCACATCATCAATGAGCAATATTTTTCATGTTTTTTGGGCACCCGTCTCCGTGTTTTTACAGACCAAACCCATTTTATATTCTTTTGGAAAGTGTACAAATATTTTTTAGGAGAACATCTGAGCTGAAATTGTTTGGCTAGAATTGTGAATTACGGATAAATCATGCTTCCCTAGATAGGTGCTAGTCTAGAACAATAGGTGAAAGACTATACGACTATTTTTCCTAACTCAGAATAAACACACATAGAGGATTGGATGTTTACTTGGTTAGTCGCTTCCAAATGGCTCCTTCTATCGCTTCCATTGCAGCTTCAAATTCAAGTGGTTTGTGCAAAATGCTTCCTGCAAGAAAGAACACTGAAATAGCAGAAGATGCAATAATATATATGTCTATTCAAGTTATTTTGCTAAATCAGTAAATAATAAACCATATACATCAACTAAGATCTTTCAATATGGAAAATCAAAGCCAATACAGATGCATATAGGGAAAAATAAGCAGTATTCTTTATTGATGATAGAAGGAGAGGTTACAACCAAGTGACTGATTTGAAGTGACCCTTCCAACAACGTCCCCAAGCCTCATCACAGTATAAATCTCTCCAGCAGTAGCTATACAAATCTAGCTCTCAATTGAAAATTCTCTAGCATTTCTCTACTCAAATTCTTCCTTCTCAAGCACTCAGATATGTGCTCAATTTATATATGAACAATAGGTTTTTTTGCAATCAATGAATTTCCAATAATAGGCAAGACATGTTTCCATTCATGTAGATGTCAAATGGACACTTGGATCCGAAGCTTGACACATGTGAACTCTTCTAGAAGGCACTAGACAAGTGGAGATTCCGAAACAATGAGAATTTCACTCCCAATGTGACCAACACACCTGTGAATGTCGGGAAGTGCTTTGTAGAGCAGCCTTGCATGGGGATACCTACATATGCAATGCACTTAGGCCCCTTAGAGCCTGCGTTGGTGAGCTCTAATATGCTATATAATAAGCTTCAAACCTTGGAAACCTTTGCTTGATGAAAGTCTTGCTTGATTTTTCTTGTTCTTGTCTTAGGGCATGTAGCAAATGAAATGATAGGGAATGATAGACCCTTAATCATTGGTCCTAGAGATGATGTCCAGTTAACCAGGTCATTGGGAATGGTGCCCAAATTGACCTATAACAATTCCCCCCTAAAGCATGAGATCTAAATAATAAAAACATTTGATTGGGATGTTTTACACTGTGATGGGCTGGAGATGAAGCAGAGTGGTCACCTACATCAATCTTACAATACATTACATCATGATATATCCTCTTTGATCATAATTTCTGAGGGTATGCATTCCCATATTAAACACAAAACAATCTAATAACATGTACATAATTCAGAAAGTCGTCTTCATTGGAATGTTTCCCATATGCAGACATACCTACAGATATAGGCCCATGTTTGGATGACAATCTGTATGTAAGGTCACCGTACAGATGATGTGTACAACAATCCTGAAATTGTAGCCCGGATGGTTGAAACTAGATCCGAGGTCTTCTTATCTCGTTCACTCGATCATTCGGGTACAATTCTATCCATGCGAATATATGATTTGTAGTCGAACATGGAAAGACATCATTTGATTACCAGCCAATGATGTAAGCTGTTAACAAACGCGAGAGAACCACCATTAATGAAAATTACCCTCAAGGTACTGCAGGTACATTTTGTAAGGCGTGAATAGATGATTTGATGTCGAACGCCAAACAAAATATTTCAGTCAAAGGTCTGGAAGTGAGGATTTTTTCGATGCTGTAAAAAGCCTCATGGTACTGGAATTTGATGTTTCTAAGTGAAATTCCTAGATATTGATTTGTTTTCAATAGGAAGTCACCTTATTGCAAAACAGGAGTTACTGATTTCAGAGACAAGGGTATGACTTGATATAGGAATTTTCAGGGATGACGGTCATGAGAATGAAGGTCTATGAGTATTGCAGACGGGTGAGTTTAATCACTGGATGACTTCTCTTGAACATATCGGTGACACTGTGATGAGTTGGCAGTATTGACCCAAAACCGAAGTGAAGGTATGGTGAACCATAGGTGTGAATGAACCATCAATATGATTACCCAACCCAAACAGTCACAGACATGGAGTGAAAGAAGTGTCATGTTCAAGAGCGACTTGCTACCAAAAAGAATTCTTGCTCATTTTTCCCAAATTTTCCCCGGTCATTTGTCGACTAGTACCTCTTTATTTTTTAACAAGCTTGAGGAGGATAACATTTTCTTGATCTATAATTCAACCCTTCGAGCGAATAAAGTATCACTATTTAATAATTTAATGAGTCTAGCGATGAATGAAACTCGATTCTTTCCATGACCGACAAACCTGTCGCTATTTTATGTTTTAACGAGCTTAACAACAGTGATAGCCCGTTACTTTTTCATATTTAGAGAGTCTGAAAAAGAGGACGAAAGAGAAATCCATAAGTAATTTTTTGTAAATTTTCCACTCAGACCCGAAAAAATTGTAAAATAATATCTGAGAGAACCTCTTTGGTCATGTTTAACCAAAGTATTCCTTTTTCGTAAATAATCCATCTCAGTCCGGGAAAGGGTTAAACTTATACCAAGTAGATATCAAGTCATTTACTTTAAAGAGCTCGAAAAGACAAGTGCTCGGCAATATTTTCACATTACCAAAGTCTAAAAAGAGCTGAAAGAAGACTCCAGGGGTTCCTTTTTCCCTGTTATTGAAGCTTGAAAAAGAGATAAAAGTGCGCTTCAAATCCTTTTTCGTTTTTAACAAAGCTCGAAAAATAAGGAGGAAAAGTATGCTTTGTGGTCAAGTCATTCTTTGAATAAATCTACATAACTAATTTGTTCATCAGTTGTATTTCCTGTTTAGAACAACATCAAATGGATTAAAAATACTTGTTTCATGATAAAAGTATAATAAAACTATAGTCATAGCAATAAATTCAACTTCCAAATAATTAAATCACTATTTAAAAGCAATTTCACTATTCATTTTCATCATTCCATAGGTACCATTTGCATTTTGGAGCTCTGAACCTGATTTTGTCCCCGAACTTCAGTCGTTGATTGCGGTCGTTTATGTGGATGGATTTCGTCGCCGTTTGATCCAGGTTAGTATCATGAACCTCCTCTTTCCCTTGGTATTAATTTAATCTCCTATTTCTCCAATTTTTTAGGGTTTTTAGGCCCCTAGGGTAAATTCTACCCAAAATGAGGGCAACACACCCCTGAATATCGAAACCTGTGTTGCATAGAAGGTACAATGAGGGGTACTTTCATATGCAACACACTGTCTTAGTCCAGGGAATGCATTGGGTGCAGTTCAAGTTTTTGATTTTCATGTTGTGCTCAAAGTTTGCCTATTTTTTTGCAAAGAATGGAATCTAATGGATCTTATGGTTGTATTTCAAGTTTCCATTGGATTATAATGACGATTACATGGAGGGAAAGAGAACACGAAGAACAATATATGATTGCCTTAATTGATCCGGGTACTGTAAGAGCCCTAAGAGATTGTGGACTGCTTAAGTACTTCAAATTGTATGGAATGAGGCAACAAAGGAGTTCTTAGTTCGAGCATGGGATCCAGTGATAGAGGCATTTCATATTAAGAACCAAGTGGTTCCCATAACAGTTGAGGATGTATATTTTCTCATAGGTTTGTCGAGGAGAGGTTTTCCCACTTCACTCTCAGGGTCTACCGTTGGAGGAGAGACAGTGAGGGATTATATTATGCAGTACTGCTATCCAGGGGCAGAACCTAGCAAATATGGAAAAATAAACATCCGAGATGTTAGATATTTGTCTTTGAGAACCATCCTTTTCACGATCACTAAACTTGCAGGAACTGTAACACTACAGGTAGCGAATAGATTGTATATGTAGTACGCGATAGAGTGCTTAGAGCCAATAGTCTTTAACTGAACTGAAGATGTTCTATCTTAGATAAAGGAACAACTGAACAAGGCAAAGGGAGGAAGGAAGAAAAAATTCAGTTATGGTTCAATCCTTATCTCCTTCACTTTGGAACGGATTCCACTGATGCAGCCACAACATGTGACACTGGATATAACTAGTCCTAGAGATCCTCAGATGAAGAGATGGGTAGAACTCATGGGTCGACATGTAGGCCAATCAACCATTGTATTCTCTACTGCATTCTTTGCCTGGTTTCGATGACAGATTGTCGCCATCGATGAATACGCATACGCAGATGTCGAATTTTCGAGGAGATCCAGATTTAGTATTACCAGAAGGCGCTCAGTGGGGTACAATGGGTAAGCATGTTTTGACCATGTTTTTTGATTTTCTTAAGGTTTACACAATGTTTTTGTATTTTTATCATGGAAAATTTTAGGGGCTAATATTTGTAGGTGGGCTAAGTTTCCATGGTTTTTCCAAAAATAAGATTCGCGAATTTCCATTTTTTTATAAAAATGATTCGCCCAAATTTTACAATATAAAATTATTTTACCTTAAAAATCACCAACATTATATAGAGAATATAAATACTATCATTATAAATTTGAATAGTTTTACAAATACATCAATAAATATTTTATAGTTTGCATATTAGGGACTAGTGATATTCGTCAAATTTTTAAACTTCAAAATAATTTTCCATCCTTAAAATTATCCTTGATTTTTATGTTATCCCAAGACTAAAATAAATGTTTTATGTAATGCAGATATTGGTCGTGTTCAACCAGTAGAGGAACCAGAGCACGAAGCAGATGTGCCAGCAGAGAGGGATGTCGTGAGAGAAATCCTTCAGGACCTTGATATGGCTGAGACTCTAGCTGAACTTCAGCAGCACATAGAGGGGTTGACCTTCAGAATTCTAGATTTCCGGGTCAAAGAGTTACCCATGTGATTGCAGCGACACACTATTAGGGTTCCTAACCATTGGATGCGGTTACTCCGTAGGATTGCTAGATCTATAGCATGTTACCATGAGCACCACTAGTTTACTTGTGATATTTCACGTACATTTTGAGGTCAGATGACCAATGTGTCTTAGGCACAAATTTTGTAAAAACCTATAACTATCTATCTATATGATTTTAGAGTTTTTCCTATGTTTATTGTGCAATCCTATTCAATGATGTGAATGTTTTCTTTACATATGTTGCAAATGTCTGTCTAAAACTTGATTAGCTAATGAATCAGTCAATGTGTTCAAATTTCTGGAAATGTGTTGATATTGAATAAAATCAAAATGTCTTTCCAAAATTCGAACTCTTAGGAACAATCTAAGAAGTGTTGGATTTCTAACAGTATAAACACTAGTAAGTTGTAATACCACAAGTTGTGAGTCTAACCTTATGATTATGTGGTTAATACCAAATGAAATGGCATCAGAGAGAAGTTTGATCAACGCGCTATACTCAGCGATATTGTTTGTCGATCTACCAATACAAATCCCTTGAAAACTTACTAACTCGCCGTTCGGAGTGAAAATGGCCCACGCTGTAGAGGATAGATTCTGTGTACTATGACTAGCACCATTAGCATATCCAAAAATGGTTCCGAAGATTCATACATATACCATAAAATTTAAAGTGAATTACTAACGTCAAGAAAACTCTAAAAAAAAATTAAGATAGTGAATGCAAATCAACAACATATAAACAATATAATACAAAAAATTACTACGCTCATGATTAAGCATAGTAATGTTTCAAATACAACCCATTTCTAGGCTATTCCAATGGAATCCCATCATAATCAACTAACTCATAGGCACCCTTAGCAAGAACTATTTTGACAATATAGGGGCCATTCCATAATGGCTCGAATTTCCCTGTACATATTACATCAGCTTCTTGATCATAAAGAAGGACCAAGTCGCCCTCTGAGTAGATGCGAGGCTGGAAATTTTTGTTGTATTGCACCTTTATATGTCTCTTATGTGCTTTGTTGGTGAATTGGGCTTCACGACGCATTTCATCAAGATGGATGAGGTTAAGAAGACACACTTCTTCTTTTGAGGTGTCAAGTAACAAGTCTATCGCGAGTTTTAACGATGATATTTTGATGATTGGTAAGATAGCTTCCAGACCATACACCAATTGAAAAGGAGTAAATCTGGTTGTGTTTCTCACCAAGGTTCGATACGCCCACAAGACAGAGTACATGATCAAGTGCCAGTTCCTTTTACGGACTCCTATCATTCATTGAAGTATTCATTTAAGAATTTTGTTAATAGCCTCAACGTGTCCATTTGATTGTGGATAATAAGGAGTAGAATTATCATGCAACAATCCTAACTTAGCAGTCAATTCAAACATCATATTTTTGCGAAAATTAATCCCATGATCCTTAACTATAGCCTGTGGGACCCCAAGCCATGCAATAACATGATTGAAGAAAAACAATGCAGCTGTCTGTCATGTGTTGTTGAATGTAGGCATCGCTTCGGCCCATTTGGTAAAATAGTCAACTACGGAAATAATGTAACCATGCCCCCTAGATGAAGGAGGGTTACAAGTCATGAAGCCAATACCCCATTTCATAAATGGTCCCGCAGAGACAATAGGATTCATTGGCGTTGGCGGTTTGTGGATCTTACGATAAAAAATCTGGCATGCATGTAACTTCTAACTACGAAGATACAATCTCGAAAAATAGTAGGCCAAAAATAATCGGCATGGAGTATCTTTTGTGCAGTAGCATATCCAGATAAATGTCCACCACAAGCCCCAGCATGACAATCATTTAACACTTTTTCAGCCTCCTCATGAATGAGGCACCTCCTTAAAATGGTATCGACACCACGATGATAAAGTGTATCGCCGACGATGAAATAATCTTTGGCTTGGTATCGAATATGTCGTTGTTCAGAGTGAGAGGTATTAGGTCAAAAATTTTGGGTTTGGAGATAAATGATGAAATCCACATACCAAGGATCAGATGATTCGATCAAAAATAGAGACTCTTCAGGAATTGATGGTTCTGACGTAGTTGCATTACTATCAGAGGGAAGGTCACAGAGAAGCTTAGCCAAAACTAAAGACTTCTTTGACTTGGATTTGATGAATTCCAAATCAAATTCCTGCAAAATGATAATCCATTTTGAATATTTCCCCCCTAACAATTGACGTGATAAGATGTAAGTCATGGGGTTGCAATCCGAAACTATTGTTGTTTTTCGGAGTAGGATATAATGGCAAAATATTTGGACAGCTTGAATAGCTTCCCAGGAAATATTTTCCATGTACGAGTACTTAACTTCCATATCATTGATATTATGACTCAAATAATAGATCGGATGTTCAATTCCATCTTCTACTTGGACCAAAACCATATCAATGGTTGTTTCCGTTGCGATGATATATAGGAAATAGTCATTTTGATAATTAGGAGGATACATTAATGATGCTCAGACAAGATGGTCCTTGACAACATCAAAATAAGCTTGCGCAACTTGTTCTAAATGGAAGGGAACCCCCTTTTTCAATAATCGAGTAAATCCTTTAGCCATTTCGGTGTAGTTTGGAATGAACCTTCTTAGGAAGTTAGCCTTTCCTTGAAGTTTTTGTATCTGAAGTAAATTTGATGGCACATGCAAATCAAGAATGACTTGAACCTTCAATGGGTCTATTCGAATTCCTTCTTTTGAGACTACGAATCTGAGCAATCGACCAGAACCAACACAAAACACACATTTATGTGGATTGAGGCATATTTTGTAGTGTCGACAGCGTAAGAAAATGGCTCTCAAATGCATCAGGTGATCAATTTGATTTTGTGAATGCACTGTTAGATCATCTAGATATGGTTGAACAATGTGCTTGATGTCGTTGAAATCATAATCCATTGCTCTCTGAAAAATTGCCCCTACGTTCTTTAAACCAAATGGAAGTTTCCTATACGCGAATGTGCCCCAGGGATAGATGAATTTTATCTTATGTTGATCATCTAGGTGGATATTGATTTGATTGTAGCTGGAAAATCCATCCATGAACGAAAATATTTCACATCCAGCACAATCGTCAATAATCTGGTCGATAAAGGGAGTAGGATAGTTTTCTTTTGGACAAGCCTGATTAACATCCCGATAATCGACGCACACTCTAATAGTCCCTTGTTTTTTCATAATAGGAACGATATTGGAAACCCACTCAGTTATTGGAATAGGTTAAATGAAGCCAACATTAAAAAGTTTTTCAACTTTGGCTTTAATGGAAACAACTTTCTTTGGATGAACGGGACAAAGTCGTTGACGCACTAGTTTGACATCATGATACATATCAATAGTGTGTTCAACTATACTAGTATCTATGCCTGGCATTCCCTCATAAGACTAAGCGAATACATCACGAAATTCATGAAATAGAGAGTGACATGATTCAAGTTCTGATGGAGAACAAGATACATCGACATGAATATTTTCTAGAATGCCAGGTTTGGTCGAAATATCGATAGAAATGGTTTCTTCAATATTTGATAAATTCCACTCAGAATCGATTGCATTAATTGGAAAAGAATTTGAAAATAATTTTTTGATGGATGGGTGATATAATTCACTAAGATGGTTTTCTTCTTAATCTGGAAGATGGGAACAATGATGATAATCTTCCCATGGTTCTCCTTCTGACATCATAGATGTTGAGCATTGGAAAAGGTATGAATCCACCATGTATTTATTTATCTTTTTCCTTTAAACATAACTCTTTTTATTCTATAAAGATGATATATTGAAGGATTATGATAGAATTGAAAAGATTAATGTTTATTGTGAAATTGGCTAAAGATTGTCTTTTATTCTAAACAAGAAACGAATGAAGTGGAAAACCACCATTCAAAAGGCACAGCTAAAGTAGGAGTAACTGCTGTTCCTCCAGCAAAGGGCCATATCCAAAAAAGAAGGATGAAATCAGAACGCACAGCTAAAGTAAAGCAGGGAATAGCATGACTATGGCCTTAGAAGACCAAGTGTTAGCTAAAAGAATAAAAAGGAGCAAATCCCTCAAGATATTTCGATTCTGAGGGATAGCTATTCAAATTTTATCGTTGTTTCTTGTATTGTTCGCCGAATTGTTATAAAAGGCAGTGCCTGTACAAATCGGGGATAGAGGATTATTTATTGAAACTCCTTTTGTAACTCTGTAATTTCTCATTGACTCTTGTGATCAGAGAGAGACTGTTGTAAACGGTGTTATTCCTGATTAATACATGATCTAGTTGTCGTTCCATTTCTTGACTCTGGAGTAGCCCAGCAGTGTTTCACTGGTGGCTAAGGGCCCGGCCTTGGTGGATCCATATGTTGTTTGTATTATTATTTTTCAATTATCGTTGTGTGACGGTTTGCATTTGTTTTCATTACAACTTTCAATTTTAATAGTTTACTGCTTAATTCTTTCATAATATTGGTGTGTTACATTGGTGAATTGCGTTGCCATTCCTTTCTAATTTAACAAGAATCTTAATCCTCGTATTACTTGTATTGTTATGTTTTAACAGATCTTCGCTGTTCAGCAGTTGCTGTTCTATTCCAATTGTTGTTCCGTTCCGATTGCTGATTGTTGTTCAATAGAATTTTCTATTCAATTCCATTAGTTAGAGATTGCTGTTTAATTTCATTAGATAGGATTTGTTGTTCAATTCACTTAGATAAAGTTTGATGTTCATTTCTATTGCTGTTCAATTCCAGATTTTTTTTTCATTTCAGTTAATTAGTTTACAGTCTATTTCATTCCTGCAAAGAGTTGGTTTTGCTTTTGAGAACTTGCCTAGTTTACTTTCATTAGCAGCATTAGCGATTTAGTTCAATTTCTATTTCCATTTAATTGTTTTAATGCGAGATCATCAACTATAAAGGACATATAGTTATTGCTTCCTCTGTTCTCAGATTGATTATCTTGTTTTCATTTGATTTCAATTACATCAGTTTCTAAAGGAAAGAGTTATCATTATTTCATCCTTGACTGATGATTGTTGGGTGAATGATTGGATTTCAGAGCGTTCAAGTTCATGTCATTGTAGTTAGATTTCATTTCCAAGCATCCGTTTACTCTTGTATTTACAAAAATGTACTACATATTGCAAGGCATTACTCTAAGATTGAATTGCAGCCTCAGACTGAGTACACTCTTGAAACAAAAATTCGTACCTGGATTGATGATTAATGTAGGATAAATAGGTGTTAAAAATACACCTTTTATACCTCAACATTTTGGCGCCGTTGCCGGGGAGAGTGTATGCCATTTAGGAAGAGTGATGCATATTTGTTTTTTTTCTGCTAGGGAAGAATTGGGTATTAAAAGCGGAAGGTAAGAACTTGCGTACTGAGCAAGGAACATACTTGTTCATCGGCCCGCTTCACAGCAGAATTAAGTAAAATTCTTAGGTAGGAATGAATGCTTGCGTTTTTTGAATGAATAGAAAATATAAACAAAACAAAATTCCTCCTGAACCCAAAAAACCTAAGGGACCAGTGACCCTTGGGCGAACAAATTTCATCGACGAAATCCTAAAGAAACCCGAATCTCAGCCATCAGTAGGACCAAGAAAATTTACTTCTAGACAACCTACTAGTTCCCTTCAAGCCACAGAGTCACCATCTGTAGCCTTTGTTGAGGTCCATAGCCAAACAGAAGAAATTGAGCAGGATCCCCAAGAAATTGAGAATTATCGCCTAATTTCTCTGCAAGAAGGGAACTCTAGTAATCTCCACGAAGGAGGAGGAGAAACAGGGGAAACAGAAGAACCAAAATCTCCTCTTGAATTAATCCAAATAATGAGCAGCCTAGATAGGATAAGTGTTGTCAACATTATTCAAAACAGAGCTAAAGGACCTGAATCTCCTTAGATAGTAGGTCAGCAAGGAACACTCATTATTCCAGACCAAGGGAGTGATGTCAAGGTCATTCCTATTCCTTCTAGTCAGCATAGGAATAATTCCCTAGAAATCCCAGAAGGATATTGGCACATATTTGATCAAATGGCCCACAACCAGCAACCACCTCAAAAAACTTCCACAATGCAATATCCCATTGTAGACACTGTAGTTAATGCACCTATGAAGACCATTCCTCTTCAACATATTCCTACATTCCATGGCTTAACATCGGAAGACCCAGATGCATTTCTGTTTGAATTCGATGTATTATGCAGAGGATATGACTATACCACCGATCCCCAAAAATTAAAATTATTTCCTTCCACATTAAAAGGGGCAGCTCTACGATGGTTTATGGGGTTAGGTGGAGGTGCTATAAATGACTGGGATCAGATGAAAACTGCTTTTCTAAAGAAATATCAGGATTATTGTAGGTCCAGGGAATTAAAAGACGAAATATTTTAGATGACAACAAAACCTAATGAAACACTTGAGGAATATGTAGAATGCTTTCAATAAAACCTCCAGAGATCACCCTATGCATCTTTACCCTTACCCGATAATGTGTTAAAAACTACATTACTTAAAGGGATGAAGGAACAATGGGTTGAAACATTAAACATCATGGGAAAAGGTGATATATATTAGGAAAATTTTGCTGACATTATTGATTTATGTATCAGGAGTCCGAGAGGCAGCAGAAGGCTAAAATCAACAGAACGTGACGTGATCACAAGGGATAGTAAGACCTCCGGTGAAAGTATAACCCGCGTAGAGATTGGCAATCTACTAGAAGATTTTAAAACTAATATTCTAGGGACTCTGACAACGCAGTTCGACATCATGCAACTAAACAAAAGCAAGCATAAGTAGAACAAAATTTGGCAATATTCTGCCCTAAATGTAGAAAGAAACACAACCATAAAGAGTACCCGCTGCATATAATCAAAGTCTGTGCCATTTGCCCAAAATATCACTCCACAGAAGGTTGCCCCTCGCTCCCTAGATTGAAAGAAGTATACAAAGAGGTGGAGGAAGAATCAGAAATGGTATGCCTACTCAAACAGCACCAACAATGGCAGCCACGACAAACAGGTATGCAAATTGATCCATCCTCTTCTTTTCAGTCTCCTCAGTATAATGATAAGAAATATAATGGAATGTGGAAAAATCATCCAACCTTCCCCAATTTGTCACAACAGCCATTTCCTACATCACCATGGCCAAATCAAACAAATCAAACCAATTGGCCAAAATTTCCTTATTGTCCACCATTTTGGCAAAATAATACTTATCCAACACAATGGTCCCCCTCCACCTCGCAGAGCCAGACCTGGCAGTCGAACTGGAAAATACTGACAAATCAGCCAGCTGGAATGATCCCTCTCCCTCAACCTACACTGCCAGCACCGTATACATTGCCACAAAATCCCCAGACCAAATTGAGACTGCAACTCCCAGCCCAACCCAACCCAAACCCTAATAATAGGCCGGTTCAGTCTGTTCAAATAATGGAACCACCAAAACTAGAAACTGAATTAAGGGAGTGCAATGACCTTCAACTAAGATCTGGGCGCATAATAGAAATAGAGGGAGACAAAAATGTTCAAGTTGAAGACCCGTTACCCACAGAACAAACAATGCACAAGGAGAATGTGGTTAAACAACAAAATCAGGAGCAAGCAACCACCTCTTCTCCACCATTCCTAGAACGACTAATCATACCTCACCCAATAGAATATCCTGATTTTGATCTTTTGGGATAACTGAAAAATTTGTGTATAAAAATCCCTCTCCTCCAAGCTATCCAAGACATCCCTATTTATGCAAAAACCATCAAAGAACTATGTATAAAGAAGCCAAAGAGGAGAACAACAACTAACCCAACTGTCCAAGTAGTCGGCACTCTATCTGACTTATTATCAGGAATGGAAGCACCTATAAAGTATAAGGACCCAGGGAATCCTATAGTGACGGTGAAAATCAATGGACAATCATTTCCAAATGCATTAGTTGATTTGGGAGCTGCAATAAATATCCTAACAACCACCACTTGTAAAAAACTTGGCATTACATCATTATATCCAACAACAACCTTATTGGAATTGGCTGACCGATCGGTAATCAAGCCAGAAGGCACACTACATGATGTAATGATATCTGTAGACTCCTGGGAGTACCCTGCTGACTTCCTGATTATTATCCCCAAAAACTGGCTAGATGGACACCCGTTGATTCTAGGTAGACCTTGGCTGGCAACTGCCGATGCTTACATTGGCTGCTGACAAGGCAGCATGACTATAACTAGAGGGAACTATGTCAAGAATTTAGATTTATATCCCCCAGCCCAACCAAGCCTATCAATAATAAAAACAAGGAAACAACCTCTATCATACCTCATGGAAAACATTAGATCACCATTAATGATAGAATATGCCCTCGATTTTAAAGACCAAACAAAGGATGACATTATTAACAGTTTTATCAATAAACCAAAAATTAGATCCCATTTGCAATGTCACATGATCAAGGCATCATTTGATAATAAAGAAGAAGAATATCCCCTGAAAGACATTCATGATCAATCAATACCCACCACTTCTGTGTACAATAGAAAAACTATAGAGATTGAGCCAGGAAAAACTTTGAACATTAACAAAAATCTGAGCGCTGAACAAGAAGAGAAGTTGGTCCAACTACTGAAAAAATATAAGGGAGCCTTTGCATGGGATTACCCAGACATGAAAGGAATTTATCCCCAGTTATGTACGCACCACATTTATACAGAAAAAGATGCTAGACCCATTCGCCAACCCCAACGAAGATTAAACCCTCATCTTAAAGATATTGTGAAGGCCGAATTACAAAAACTGTTGGATGTCAACTTTATTTATCCAATATTTGATAGCAAGTGGGTCTCTCCATTAGTAGTGGTGCTAAAGAAGAACGAAAATTGGAGAATATGTGTAGACTATAGAGAACTAAACAAAGCAACCGGGAAAGACCACTTTCCCCTTCCTTTCATTGACCAGGTATTAGATACATTAGAAGGAAAGAAATTCTTTTCTTTCCTAGATGGCTTTAGTGGATACAATCAAATTCAGATTTCCCCTGAAGACCAAGACAAAACTACTTTTACCTGTCCTTGGGGGGCATTTTCTTACAAAGTTTTACCCTTTGGTCTAAGCAATTCCCCTGCTACATTTCAGAGGGCCATTCTCAGCATCTTTTCAAAATTTAATAAATGAAGGGCTCGAAGTATATATGGATGATTTCACACCTTACGGAGATGATTTTGAGCCAACATTAGAAACTTTGGAAAAGGTGTTACAAATATGTATTGACACCAGGCTCTGCTTAAGCCATGAAAAGTGTCACATGATGATGACCAAGGGACTCATCTTGGGTCATTATATCTCAGCAGCTGGAATACAGGTAGACCAGCTAAAATTCAGATACTTTTGTTAATACCTACTCCTACCACACAAACAGAGGTACGTAGCATTCTCGGATTTTCTGGTTATTATAGAATATTTATAGAGCATTATTCTCAAATAGCTGCACCTGTATATGCCCTAACAGGGAACATTGATTTTAATTGGACAGATGAATGTGACCATGCTTTTGAGGATCTTAAAAAGCTTGTATCAACAGCCCTAGTGCTAAGGGGCCCAAATTGGGATTTTCCATTCCAAATCTCATCTGATGCCTCAGACACAGCTATTGGAGCAGTCCTTGGGCAGGAAGAAGATAAAAAACCATATGCAATTTATTACATTAGAAAGAATCTATCTTTTACTGAATTAAACTATATTGTGACTGAGAAAGAATTTTTAGCTGTAATACATGCTGTAAATAAATTTAGACATTATATAACTGGGTATCCTGTAGTTTTATATACAGATCACTCAGCCATAAAATTTTTAGCAAATAAACCTGTTACAAATGGTAGAGTAACAAGATGGTTGATTCTATTGCAGGAGTTTGATATCACAATAAAGGATCGACCTGGAAAGGAGAACCCTATAGCTGATTTTATTTCACGAATGCCAAAACCAACAGATGCAGCAGCAGTCGAGGATCACTTCCCAGATGAACATTTGTTTGTTGTTACTGCTAGAACCCCATGGTATGCTGATGTTGCAAATTATTTAGCAGTAGGTAAATTACCTAAGCATTTAACGCCCAATGAACAAAAATAGATAGTACAGCGTAGTACCTGATTCTCTTGGATTGGGGGCTACCCGTTTCATACAGGAGAAGATATGCACATCAGGAGATGCATCCGAGAGGATGAAATATTTGATATTCTGAAAGCATGCCATGATGGTCCGTGTGGCGGACATTTTGCAGATCGCAAGACTGGTCACAAGGTTTTACAAACAGGCTATTACTGGCCTACAATCTTTAAATATGCTAAAAAGTTTGTACAAGCCTGCGATAGTTTCCAAAGGGCGGGTCGCCCTGGACAGTCCGACGAAATTCCTTTGAATCCACAGCTAGTAATCGAGCCATTTGAACATTGGGCACTCGATTTTGTTGGTCCTATTAACCCACCATAAAATCAAAAAACATACATACTAGTTGCAACAGAGTATGTTACAAAATGGGTTGAAGCAGAGGCACTTTCAAGAGCTACAGCGGACTCTGTAATACAGTTATTGTTCCAAATGTTTGTGTGATACGGCCTCCCAAGGGACGTAATTACAGATGGAGAACCACAATTTGTAGGTAACAAAATCGCTACAACATTAGAAAATTACCACATCTAGCACAAAATCACAACTCCATATCACCCACAGGCAAATGGCCAGGTAGAGAGCACGAATAAAGTGATAGAATCTATACTTACAAAAACAGTTGCATCACACAGACGTGACTGGGCTTATAGATTTCCGGAAGCCTTGTGGGCGTACCGAACAACATGGAGAAATACCACTGGGTATTCACCATATCAGTTGGTATTTGGAAAAGAACCCATCTTTCCAATAGAATTTGAATTTCAGACATTAAGAACAACCTTGAAGGTGGGTTTGGACTTGAATGGTTAGAATATTACAACAAATCAATGAGTTTGATGAAATTAGGCTCTCTGCTATCCAACACACTGCATTAATTCAACAGCAAAGAGCAAAATGGCACGACGCCCTCATTAAAGAGAAAATATTCCACGAAGGAGATTGGGCACTCCTATATGACTCCAGGTTTTAGGATTTCCCAGGAAAACTCCAGACACGATGGCCTTGACCCTATGAGATACAAAAAGTGCATGATAATGGCACCATCACATTAACTACCATTGATGGATCTGGACATTCTTTCAAAGAAAACAGTCATCAAGTACGACTTTACCATAAACCGCTTAATTCTGGAATCCTTTTACCAGCAATTTCAGGAATATTCTACCATACAGATTCTTGCTGAGGGAGATAACTCCTCCTCAGCACCCATTCATTGAATAATTCCTTTATTTTGAAACTTGTACATAAGCTTTTCTTTTTACTTTCCTTGTTTTTGTACACATTTTATTTCTCAAGCTGTTCCTTTTAAGGAACAACTATTGTTCCTCTTAAGGAACAACAGCCGTTCCTCTTAAGAAACAATGCGTTTGTGTGTTTTTTTGCTGTTCCTTTCAAAAGGAACAACATTTTCGTTGATTATTTTTGCTTTTCCTTTCAAAAGGAACAACAGCTTTGCTATTCCTTTCAAAAGGAACAACACTTTTTGCCGCGTGTTTTCGTTGTTCCTTTCCGAAGGAACAACAATTTTTGTCGCTTTTTTTTGTTGTTCCTTTCAAAAGGAACATCACTTTTACTACATGTTTTTGTTGTTCCTTTCCGAAGGAGCAACAATTTTTACCGCGTGTGTTTGCCGTTCCTTTCCGAAGGAACAACAGTTTTTACTGTGTGTTTTTGCTGTTCCTTTCTGAAGGAACAACACCTTTTTCCGCGTGTTTTTGCTGTTCCTTTCCGAAGGAACATCAGTTTTTACTGCGTGTGTTTGCCATTCCTTTCCGAAGGAACAACAATTTTTACCGCGTATTTTTGCTATTCCTTTCCGAAGGAAAAACAGTTTTTGCCGTGTGTTTTTGTTGTTCCTTTCCGAAGGAACAATAGTTTTTACCACATGTTTTTGCTGTTCCTTTCCGAAGGAACATCATTTTTTTCCATTTGTTTTTGTTGTTCCTTTCAAAAGGAACAACACTTTTACCATGCATTTTTGATGTTCCTTTCCGAAGGAACAACATTTTTTGCCGCTTGTTTTTGCTGTTCCTTTCCAAAGGAACAACATTTTTCCCACTGTTTTTGTTGTTCCTTTCCAAAGGAACAACATTTTTCCTGCTTGTTTTTGTTGTTCCGTTTAAAAGGAACAACATGTTTTCTTCCGATTGTTACTGTTGTTCCTTTCAAAAGGAACAACATTTTCGCTCATTGTTTTTGCTGTTCCTCTTAAGGAACAATAGCTATTCCATCTAAGGAACAACACTTTTTGAGTGTATTTTTCTTGTTTTAGAACAACATTTTGAGGATTTTTGTGAACTCTTCATGACTCTTTTAAAGGAAAACATACAATTTATGCAAAGACACACAAATTAGAGGTTACTAGAATCAACAAATCAAGAGAAATTGTCATTTTTAAGAAAATTTTTTGTAGTGATAAGAAAAAAGGAAAGGACACAACTATCTATATCACTTTGTTGTCTTTAATTTCACTAAAATTAATATGATCGATTATTTTTATCATATTGGTTCTTCCCTGAATATTCATAACTCTCTTTGATTTTTATTTATCGAGTAAGAATAAGGACATATATTCTCTATTGAGATGTTCAGACTTCTTCCACCATCCCTACTATTAAGGAATGTTGAGCCATCCTCTATATATAAGTAGGGAAGTGCTATAAGAAAAGAAAGGAAAGAAAAATCTCTATATATGATTACTAACAATACTGTCATATGGCAGATGGAGGATATGGGGTCTCATCAAGAGCCAGCCTACCATGATCATAAGGAAGCAGTGAAGTAGCATTCCCACTATGGCCACAAAACCAGGGATGTGATCCAATGGACAACTCAAAAAAAATAAAAAGTCCTTGGAACAGGAGCTCTCATCACGAGCCGGCCTGCCCACCTTTCATTCCTTCATAGTGAATGGCATTGTGATTCATTTGGTTCCCAAGCCAGCACAGTGGCCTCCATCATGACATCACACAACACTTCCCTAAGCATAAATAAAGGATAATGGTTCCAAGGGTGAAAAAGCAACTTGTTTAAGGTTATAGACACCTGTAGGCAACAGAGCTCTGCTGATGGCATTGAAGTCATATTTTTCACAAATCAATAGTTATGTTAAACCCTTTTCTTATATCTTTATCTAATATCAAATGAGAGCATGATCCTAAACCCTTTGTTCGGAACCTATTATGCATGAAATTTATTTATAAATCGATCATAATAGTTTATGTGGATAATGACAGCATAAGTACTTTTTACATCAGCTTTCCTTTTCCCTTATGTTCGAAATCATTACATAACGTTTCCATATCTATTCACAATCTAATAATATGCATTGATTAAAGTAATGCAATAATTTTTTGATCATATCATAAGTATGTATGCCTTTCAATGTTGTACAATTGTTGTGCAGTACGCTGCTCTTCTATTTCGACGGTCGAGGACGACCTATTATCTTTCAGGGGGGCGGATGCCTTTTAATGCGTACATGCGAGTCGAATCCCTATGTACATCAAATTCTTGGAAACAACAAGAGTTTAACGGTATTGTGTTGATATACACAAGGTGTTGTTCCTCTACAAGGTGTTGTTCTCTCCATAGTTTCCAACGCTGCACGAGAAATTATGGAGAGAATAGGATGGATTACCTACCTCACACGACTGCAGCAACCGCATAAAACGATAGCCATTGAATTTTTGCAGAACTTGCAGGAAGGCTATTCCATGGTTAGAGGTAGGAAAATAGCAGTAACAGATGCAATAATCTCCGAGGTATCTGGTCTGCCAGCAGAAGGACCCATATGGACCCATAAAAAAGTGAAACTTCAAGAATCCATGAATCTTTTTCGGGACGAAAGGCAGACCTTGGTCGTCAAAGGGAAAGGAGTTCAGCCGACAACTTTGGGAGAACCATGGACCAAACTGGCGAAATTAGTACAGAGCTACATCACATGCGATGGAAGAAAGGATGTGTGAAGACCACGCCACCTTAAGTTATTAGCAGTATTAAAACAAAAATGTGCTGTAAACTTGCTTGAATACTTAAATTTCTTATTGCATGATGCTTCCCGGAGCATAAAAAAATATTGTCATATAGCGATAGTGGTAAGCCACCATTGTTTAATCAGATTGATAGTGAGTTATAGTCTTGCCCAACAGCAGAATAGTTGGGAAGAATTGATATTCTCAATTGACAGAGGAACAACTCTACCTACCCCAAAACGTAAAAGAGTTACTATCACAGCAACAAAACCTTTAAAGCGTAGACAGTATTCCAAGATTAGGAGAAGTAGGGGAATGATAGGAAGTCTTCAGGGTAGCAGTAGCCAACCCTTAGAATTGCCCAATTCGGAAGGTGAACAACCCCTGCAACTCAAAGAAGGAAGTCATCACACGGGTGAAGAAGAAGGAAGTCACCATACCAGTGAAGAAGAAATAAGTCACCACACTGGTGAAGAAGAAGGAAATCAGGAAGAAGAAGAAAGTCACCACACCAGTGGAGAAGAAGAAAGTCAACACACTGGTGAAGAAGAAGGAATTCACCATACCAGTGACGAAGAAAGAAGTCACCACACCGGTGAAGAGGAAGAAAGTAATTACACCAGTGAAGATGAAGGAGAAGAAGCAGAACCTCCCAAAACCACCATTACAAGTCCACCACAGAGCCCATTACATGAATACCAATTAGCCTAAATTTTGGCCAATATGAGTGAATACATACAACCTCACAGTCCACTTAATATCAACATTGAGATAGACCAATTGCAGGAACAAGCTGTTACCGGCAAAGAAATGGTCGAGGAAATGCCTGATAAAGTAGAAAAAGAAAACCCTCAGGGAACAACAGAACCAACCAGGGTTATTTCCCCTAGGGAATGTAGCCAGGAGAATGTGAACACTGAATAAGTGTTCCAAACAACAAGCGAAGGCATAGCCACTGAAGAACAAACCCTAGATGAGCAATTAAGTACAGAGAAGGGAACAACCATTCCTCCCAGGAGGAAAAAGAAAATAAATGAACTTGAGAAGCTACGAAGGGAACGACAAAGGCTCCAAAAACTAGTGGAATGACTCAGACAGAGGATTAGGGTTCTAAAAATGGAGAAAGCCCCTAAATGAACCCCAAAAATGAGGAACGTAGCCATCAAAGAAAAGCCCCAGAATGTAGAGACCATGGAGATCTAAGCCGAGCCCAATCAAGAAGACAAGGAACAGCAGGCAGCTGTTCCAGATGCAGCTGCTCCAATCGAAAGTGCACAGGGCTACAATAATTTTTTTTTGTTAATAGACCCTACTATAGAAAAACTCCAAGAGGAGCTGACACAGGCTCAACAGGCTAGAGAAAAGCTTGAAGAGGAGACTGTTCCTAAAGGGAAATACCAAGAGTTGTAGCAGCAATTAAGGAACATCCATGCATCGGAGGCTGAAGCCTACGATAAGTGTTGGAAGGCAGAAGAGAAAGTTGAAGAGGTAAGGAATAGATTAAAAATGGCCCGAAACCAAATGGATACTCTCCTCTCCTTATACACAGATGTTTTAGCATTTAGGTGCCTTGCCAAAAATTATGCTTTGTTTTTATTAGAAAGATATTTGCAGTTAAAAATTAAGGTTGTTAAGGTAGGAAAACCTATAGAATTAAACACTGTAGATGATTTTATAAGTTGCTACAAACTATATGGAGTAAAATTCCAACGTCTGCTCTGTGAGTTCTATTTGCACAATTTTATATTAGCTGGGGAAATGGAGACAAATCCCAGTCCTTTTGTGGGCGATATCCAATTTCAAGAATTTATTTCATTTGCTGTCAACCAGTTGAAATGGCTCAAGGCCTATAATACTTTTCAGAGGCAAGAAAATGGGTTAGACCTTTGGGTTAGGGGTGAACCAAGACACCCGTTACACTTATGGGCTAGGCAGAAGAGTCTAATGACAAAGGAGGGTGTGATCCAGACATTGGGACCTGTCCATAAAGAAATTGTCTTGGATGGGATAGAATATTTTCTATCTATCACAGACCAGGCCTATGTAGCAGCTAAAGTACGATGGAATATTTACAATCGGAAAATTCAAGACAGAGAGCCATTTAATTATATAAATTTTGGATTAGCTATTGACCGCCTGGTTCTCTATAGTAACCTCATCTTGAGGGAAGGCCCATACTGGCTAGGTTGTAGGTTTCGAAGTCCCATTATATGGTATCCTGCAATAGACTATAAAGCCAAATATGAATTACCTGAAGGATAGACAGGGCACATCTTTGAAGCTTTAGCTACAAATCATGTTTTTAGACCTCTTAATGAAAAACCTCTCCATCCTATTCTCTAACTGATTAACATGTAAACGATGGTTTTCATGAGGACATGAAAAAGGGTAAGTAGGGGGGTGTGTTGAGCATTGGAAAAGGTATGAATTCACCATGAATTTCTTTATATTTTTCCTTTAAACATAACTCTTTTTATTCTAGAAAGATGATATATTGAAGGATTATGATAGAATTACAAAGATTAATGCTTATTGTGAAATTGGCTAAAGATTGTCTTTTATTCTAAACAGGAAACAAATGAAGTGGAAAACCACCATTCGAAAGGCAAAGCTAAAGCAGGAGTAACTGCTATTCCTCTAGCAAAGGGCCATATCCAGATAAGAAGGATGAAATCAAAACGCACAGCTAAAGTAAGGCAGGGAAAAGCATGGCTAAAACCTAAGAAGACCAAGCGTTAGCTAAAATAAGAAAAAAGAGCGAATCCCTCAGGATCTTTCGATTCTGAGGGATCTTTGTTCAAAGTTTATCGTTGTTTCTTGTATTGTCCGCCGAATTGTTATAAAAGGCAATGCCTGTAGAAATAGGGGACAGAGGATTATTTATTGAAACTCCTTTTGTAACTCTGTAATTTCTCATTGACTCTTGTGATTAGATAGAAACTGTTGTAAAAGCTGTTATTCCTGATTAATACATGATCTAGTTGGTGTTCCATTTCTTGACTCTGTAGTAGCCCAGTGGTGTTTCACTGGTGGCTAAGGGCCCGGCCCTAGTGGATCCATCTGATATTTGTATTATTATTTTTCAATTATCGTTGTGTGACAATTTGCATTTGTTTTCATTACAGCTTTCAAGTTTAATAGTTTACTGCTTAATTGTTTCATAATATTGGTGTGTTACATTGGTGAATTGCATTGACGTTCCTTTCTAATTTAATAAGAATCTTAATCCATGTATTACTTATCTTGTTATTTTTTAACATAGCTTCGTTGTTCAATAGTTGTTGTTCTATTCCAATTTTTGTTTCGTTCCGATTGTTGATTGCTATTCAATAGAATTTGCTATTCAATTCCATTAGTTAGATATTGCTGTTTAATTTCATTAGATAGGATTTTCTGTTCAATTCGCTTAGAAAATTTTTACTGCTAATTTCTATTGTTGTTCAATTCCAGATTTTTTGTTCATTTTAGTTAATTAGTTTACAGTCTATTTCATTCCTGCAAAGAGTTGGTTTTGCTTTTGAGAACTTGCTTAGTTTACTTTCATTAGAAGCATTAGCAATTTAGTTCAATTTCCATTTCCATTTAATTGTTTTAATGCGAGATCATAAACTGTAAAGGACATCTGGTTATTGCTTCCTCCGTTCTCAGATTGATTATCTTGTTTTCATTTGATTTCAATTACATCAATTGCTAAAGGAAAGAGTTATCATTACTGCATCCTTGACTGATGATTGCTGGTTGAATGATTGGATTTCAGAGCATTAAAGTTCATGTCATTGTAGTTAGATTTCATTTCCAAGCATCCGTTTACTCTTGTATTTACAACACTGTACTACATATTGCAAGGCATTACTCTTAGATTGAATTGCAGCCTCAAATTGAGTACACTCTTGAAACAAAAAGTCATACCTGGATTGATGATTAATGTAGGATAAATAGGCGTTAAAAAGACACCTTTTACACCTCAACAATAGCTTCCAAAATATTTTCATCTGTCAAAAACATTGAGGAAAATTGATCAGATGGAGTACCAAAATCTAAGGAATGATCAACCCAAACACTCTGCGACATTGATTTCAGATTTGCTGCCCAAGCCAAATAGATTGATTGCTATGTCAGCTCAATAGGGCTGGGCGGTAAAAATTCATCCGATGTAGAAATATCAGAATCACCCATACTCTCCCTTAAGCCAGATAGAGTAGAAGAGATCATGTAGCAGGTCTCTATACTTGCAATTTCTGCCGACGTTGCAGGCGGCGGTAATGCAAAGGTTTCCATGAGAGTGGAATCCTTTAAGTGTCCCACACCAATTTTCTGAATTTCTAGTTGGGGCAAGTGAACAAATGGAATGCTCCCAGTTACCTGCAAAGCAGAGGCAAAGAAGGATAATTGATTAATGACTGTGATTGCACCTTTATTTCGAAAGGTAATCATTTTAAAGTATGTAGAAACAATTGCAGTCATCACATATACCCATGGTCTTCCAAGTAAAATATTATACTCAAGGGGTCCATCAACAACCTTGACATCAATATTCACTGTTTTCCCCCCTAGTTCAACATGCAGGTTATTAATAATACCACAAGGTTTATATGTTCTTCCATCAAAATCTTTCAACGTCGTTGATGATTTTGATAAGCATGACAAGCCAAGTGACTTCCAACAATTTAGAGACATAATGCATGTAGATGCTCCCTCATCAATAATAGTGTGATGAACAAGTTGATTCAGAACATTTACTCGTATGGAGAATGCCAATTCTGTTGGTAGTTGCGGTACATAGCCCATATGATTAAAGATGACAAGATTAGAATCAGTCCGATCAATTCCACCAATGGCCGACAATAAACCTTGCTTCTGGGAGGGACAATTTTGTAATACCTTAAGAGCAGACATAGCTAAAGGGGATTGAGCCAAATCTTCAACTATATTATAACCTTGTGCAACTCTTTCTCGAGGATTATATGTCGATTTATGAACTACTCCCTTTGGTGGCTTAATTGTCAATTTAGTAATAACAGAAGGTGGTACTGATTCAGTAGATGGATTCTGTTAGTGTCAGTCCATTCATACTGCCATCAGTGATCAAAACTGCTCTTTTGCATTTTCATATTAGGTGTCTCATACCGAATAAAATTTCACCATTCTGCTAGGTCATGGATTCATTGATGGTAGTGATTTTTATCAGTTTTCCCTCATGAGGTACTTGCTGATTTTCCTCCCTATGGTCTTCAGTCATTAGTCTCTTTCATTCTCAAAATCATATCAGTAGGTCATAGGATGGGTCTCATTAGTCTCTAAGGTTTCACCACAGTCAAATTAATGAGTCAAGTGTCAATAAAGATCAGCAAGGTCATGAGGAAGTCAATAAATACAAAGTCACAGCACCAGGAAGACCAAAGATATCATTTATTCTGTTTGGTGCAATTTTCACCTCAAAACCATGTTTTGAGGTGAAAATATAATACTTTTCCTTTCAGTCACAATTCAGAAGTTGTTATCTCCACAAAGTGATGTCCCTGCCTTCAGAGAAGTTTTCCATAGCATGTTCGGTACCAGATCATCTTCAAAGCAGATCCATCAGAAAGAGCCTGGAAAGAGCTTTCCAACGGTATACTACACTCTCAAAACTGACTTCCAGATTGAATTTTATGCTTAAGTGAAGTAAAAGCCCTCTATTCCCTAAGCCCCCATATTTCCCATGTTTCCCCTTTAACTTTATGATCAAATCCCTTTAAAACCCCTTTCCCACTTTCTGATTATAAAATCGCATTATAAATACAAATGCGATCATGCTAAACCACTTCCCCTCCATTTCCCATAGAACTTTATAATAAAAAATTTATATTATAAAGTCCCACCATATAAACCACTTCCCCCTTTTCCATCCTCGAAAACATTATTATAAAGTTTGATATTATATATAAATCACAACCCATCGCAAATTGCAACGTTTATTCGTATGTCCCGATTAACTAATCCCAAAGATCTCCGATTGATCGCATCGCAAGTCTTGCGACCTCCGATTGATCGCATCGCAAGTCTTGTGACCTCCGATTGATCTCATCGCATCATTCCCTGATCGCAAGTTCCCCTCCGATCTCCCGATCCGCTCCTCCGATTAATCGCTTCTGATTATCCCTCAGCCGTTGATCTCCTAGTCCAATCGGACGGCCCACATCCAATCGCACCATCGCAATCGGCGCTTCCATAAGTCCCCCTCCAATTGATATACCCCCGATTAACCCACAACCGTCGATCTTCCCCCTCCGATCCGACGGTCCTCCGCCAATCGGACATTCCAATCGTAATTTTCTCCGATCGCGACATCCTCCGATTGTGACTCCTGATTCCCATTCGATCGTTGATTACCCCTGCCGATCAGATGACCCACAATGAATCGCATCCCCTCCTCCGATCGCATCGCAAATCCCTTATGTTCCATTGCGATTGCGATTACTCCCCGACTCCAATTTCCGATTACGATTATATAATATCACTCTGTCTGCTCCCCGATCCCGATTCCGATTGCAATGAACAGAATATAATATGTATTCATATTAATATGTTTCATTATATTAGACATGTTTTTCCTCTCCCACTCCATTCCGATTATAATGCAGATCCCGCCTCCTTTCCCTCCTCTATCCCATTTAAAATATGGTTTCCCTTCACAAAGCATATATTTTTATTGCGTTCTATTTCTGCAGTATTTTATTGAAAAGTCAGAGAATAAAGAAATAATGGAAAGTGAAAAGTTAGAGGCCAAGAAAAAAACGTTGTAACAGTCACAGCTTCAGTTACGGTTCAAAGGATCTATGCTATAGGTTTCGCCTCCTTATTGTTAGGAAATATTATTGGCTCTTGGTGTTCCATCTTCAGTTGAAGTTTCTCCTCTTTCTATCGTTCTATATTCCCACAAAATCTGTCTATTTATTGAAAATCCTAATCATTTGTAAAAGGCTGGAGAGTCTGAGGTCTAAAAAAAACTCAAAAGTAGGGGAACAGTGTGGCAGTGAGCTTTGTGCTCCTTTTGTACAGTTTTGGCAGGGAATTAATAAAGTGATGCAGCTCTGATTTGTGGGATTCATGTGGTATGAGTTTTAGCATATGTCTCTCTTCTGTGTTCATATGTACATTGTTATGTTTCATCATTCATCTATAAACATTTCCAGTTGAATGTTTCCAAGTTAGAAAGGTAGAATCCATCTTATATGCTCTGCCTTAGGGACTCATTCATACTCAGTGTGTTTTCTTCTGTTTGAAAAGGATCCATGTATTATGCCCTTTTCAGCTCCTCAACAGTCTTTCCATTTCACCTTATTTCAATTTGATTGCTAAACCTCCTACCTGCCTTGCCCCATGAAACATCCTGTGTCCTTGATTTAATTCCTCAGCTCAGGCTGTCCTTTTGCCCCATACATCCCTAAAAATTTCAGTCATTCATCAAAACTCTTTTTCCATATATATACCTAGCCTAAATCGGTTTCATTATTGCTTTATCGAATATCTATTCTTCGGAGAGAGCCCTCTCCTATCCTTGTAGGGCTAGCTACAAGGCTAAGCGTGGTTTAGTTGTTACCCTGATTTGCCTTTTTCAGCCTGAGGTTCAGATTGGGTGCTAACATCTCTGGCGATTTCGCTGGGGAGAAGCAATTACAAACTTTTGCATGGAAGATTTATCACCCCAATAATATTTTTTCTTGTAAAGTCTCGATGATGATATTTCAAAGTTTTCTAGGCTGATATAAATATTGTACATTAGTAATTTGACCACACTGGCTTCAAGAAGATATAAAAGGGCTAATCCTGATCCAAATCCTCCCCCTGTGTTTGAAAATTTGAATCTTATCCCAAGAATAGTCAGAAGACAAGAGGGATCGCTAAGTCCTACACCTATTTTTAGGTCCCATACTTGGCCCAGTGAGTGGTTTTTTGTAGAAGAGCTTTCTTTTGATGAGAATTTTGAGCTTTCTTTGTTTAGAAATAAGTCTGAAAATGCACTTGAAGACACAGTTTTAGATCTGGAGTTTCTTGTAGATATTGAAGTTCAGAGAGAAAAATCTTCCATTGATGACTACATTTTGAATTCACCTCAGTCCATCACTGCAACTTATATTCCTGAGCCTTCAGAATCATCAGGTGCAGCATTCCATCCTCTTGATTCATCAGCGTTCCCATCAATCAATTCCCAGTTTTCATCTCCTCCATCAACACCTACCTCAAATTCCAGCACTACAAATGCTGTGGTAAATCCTCCCAGAATTATGGCTGCCCGGTACGCACCCTTGGTTTTACCTCAGGTTCTCAATGATATGCCTGCTGATTATCAGAGTAAAATTGCTATCTTTGATGCCACTCAGGGCATTATAGCCCAGCAGCATGTTGACAAGATGAATGACTTTTTTGACTTGCATGAAGTGGAAGAAGAGAATGTAGCTACCAGGTTGTTTGTTCAAAGCTTCAGAGGTGAAGTGAGAAAGTGGTTCAGAGCTTTACCAGCAGGCTCTATTCACACTTTGCAAGAGTTACACACACAGTTCTTAGACCGGTGGGAGGTGAAAAGGAATCCACACCAAATTCTATCTAAATATGAGAATATTAAAAGAAATGTGGGTGAAATGGTGCAAGACTATTGTTTTAGATTCAATGTGGTATACAATGCTATTTCGGCTAACCTCAAACCTCCTGTGGATTCAACTATGCTAAAGTTTCCGGATGGTTTTGATGCCAACATGGCATATCATCTGCATGAAAGAGATCCATCGTCACTTGAAGAGATGCAAAAGATAGCAGTAAACGTTGAAGCTAATCTGCTGGCTAGAAGAGCTCGAGCCAGAACTGAAAAGAAAGTCGTGGTGAAAGAATAAGCATCCCCTTCGGACAGCAAAATGGACACACTCATTCGTACAATGGAAAAGATGGTTGATCGATTAACGATTTTGGACAGACCTGAACCCCAAATAAGAAATCCGAATTTTAGAGGACAACAGCAGCCGCAATTCAAAATTAGACAGAGAGAACAAAGGGCGCAGGACCAAATGGTACCACAGCAGCAGATTAAAAAACCGTTACAGCAGAACTACGTGCAAGGGATTGACTCAAATGACGATAGTCCCCTATTTGAAACCAATCATTTTTTCACAGCTGATGGTGAGCCCATTTTCCTCACAGAAGACGAAGAATACACAGTGGCGACTCCAGACATTCGAGGGGACGAAAATTTCATCCTGGCAAACGACGTAGTGTTAGAAGAAGAATATGATGATTACCAGAGAGGGTATATGAATTCTCTATCAGCCCAGCAAAGGCAGTATTCTCTGAGGAATAGAAACATCACAATCAGTCCCATTCAAAAGGGAAAATAACTCCGAATGAAGGACGAGGCACAGAAGAAAGGAAAAGAGCTAGTCATTCCTTCATCCAGCAAAGCACCTGCAACAACTAACACAGCAAATGGAAAAAGCCAGCAGAGCATAGCGAAGGAGCAAACAGAGAAGAAAGACCCTCCCATTAAAGAGGTAGAAAAAGCTCCTTCCTTCAATTTAGAAAATAAAATTTCCAAACTCAAAGTTTCTGTGCCCCTGACCAAGTTGGTGAAAAATAGTTTGTATAAAATTCAGGTGTCTAAAGTCTTGCAAATTGACCCTCTTTCTGATATGGTTAATGTGGAAGATGACTACCCTGAACTTATTTTTGGTCCAGCCACACAAGAGTCTGAAGAAAATGAAGTTCCCCCCTTTTACCTAAGTCTTAGGTTGCATGAGTTTATCTTGCATAATGCCATGTTGGACTCCGGGGCCTCGCATAATTTGATGCCCAAAGCTGTCATGGAGAAGTTAGGCCTTGATGTTACTAGAAAATACCATGATTTGTATTCTTTTGACTCAAGTAGGGTCCATTGTATTGGTCTCATCAAAGATTTAGTAGTGTCTTTAGATCAAATCCCAGCCAAAAATGTCTTGATGGATGTAGTTGTTGTCGATGTCCCACCATGGTTTGGAATGATTTTATCTAGGTCTTGGGGTGAAAAACTTAAAGGAACCATACAACTTGATTTCTCCTATGCCACAATCCCTGTATTTGGCTAGTTGAAGAAGTTATATAGGGAGAAGAAAATGAAATATATGATCACCAGTAAAGACAATCCAGTAAATCATCCCATCAATGCGGTCCACACAGATTTAGAATCGTTTTTCCTATATTCAGATGGTGGTCTAAATGATGAGGATGTTCAGTTGGTACAAGTGGAGGAGATACCTGAGATTTCATAAAATTTTAGAGAGGTCCTCAAGCAGGAGAAGGATAAAGCAGCAAGTACTTCTGAGCCTCCTGACTGCCAGCAGCAAAGGGATAATGAAAAGCCAATAATCAACCAAGGTGAAAAGAAGGAAGAAACTAAATTTCAACATCTACAAGAAGAAGAAGAAGGCCTGTGGAGTATGGATTTTGATGGAGCTGTTGGTAAGGATGGAGCTAGCATTGGAATATGGGTAAGGAGTCCTATGTTTCAGCCTGAAAAGGTCCTTAGTAATGTCAGAGTATGTGCTTATAAGTTGGCCTTTGAATGCTCTAACAATGAACCAGAGTATGAAGCTCTGATTGTAGGCCTCAAAATCTTGAAAAAGTTGAAGGCAAAAAGGATTTCTGTGTATGACGACTCTAAGTTAATAATCAAGCAAGTGAAAGGAGAATACCAAGCTAAACATCCAAGACTGAGGGCATACAAAAATGCAGTTCTGGACATTTTGAAGACATTCCCAGAATACATTTTGACAGTGGTACCCAGGATGCAGAATGTTATTACTGATTCTCTTGCCACTACTGCAAGTAACCTGAAGATTCCGATGAAATCCAGCAACAAATTCGAGATTCATGTCAAACATAGGCCTGTTGTTCCAGATAATTTAAGGTATTGGCAAGTATTTTGGGATGATAATGAGATCAATGCATTTTTACAGGGTGATGGCAAATTCAAGGACACTCCCATAGAAGGTGAGTATGTGGTTGATGATCAAGAATTGGAAACAAACCAGATGGACATATTGCAGCTAAAAGATAATGTAATTCCTAGAGGTCTCATACCTCTAGAGGAGTTGTTTGATCAGGACGATGTTGCAAAGAAGCCAAGCTTGGTGCCCACAGAAAAAGGAGTTGAAGATGTAAATCTTGGAACACCTGATCAGCCCAAGTTTGTGAAATTTTCAAAGACATTGTCCCCTGAAGTGAAGGAGAAGTATGTGAAGTTGCTTTTTGAATTTTCTGATGTTTTTTCATGGGATTATTCAGATTTGAAGGCGTGTGATAAGAACATAATTCAGCATACTATTCCTATCAAGCCGGATCAAAATCCATTCAGATAGAAGCTGAGAAGAATCAATCCAAAGCTGTTGCCATCCATCGAGAAAGAGGTAAACAGATTGTACAAAGCTGGTATCATAGTCCCCATTAGATTTTCTGACTGGATTTCAAATTCGGTCCCAGTACGTAAGAAGACTGGAGAAATAAGGTTGTGCATAGATTTTCGGAACTTGAATAAGGCTTCCTTAAAGGATAATTATCCACTTCCGAAAATGGACCATATTCTGCAGAGAGTAGTTGGAGCATCTAGGATGTCACTACTTGATGGCTACTCAGGCTACAACCAGATCTTGGTGCATGAGAAGGACCAAGATAAAACTGCCTTCACAACACCCTGGGGAACCTTCCAGTACGCCAAAATGCCTTTCGGGCTGAAGAACGTAGGAGCTACTTTCCAGCGTGCCATGGACATTTCTTTTGCCAATAAAAAAAATGTTTTTTTGGTTATTTATTTGGATGATTTGACAGTGTTTTCAGGATCAGATGATGAGCATTTGCACCATTTGAGAGTTGCTTTTTGGCGATGCAGAAAGTTAGGAATTTCTCTCAATCCCAAAAAGTGTCTCTTTGCCATGGACATTAGGGGAATTTTGAGGTCTAAAATGGGCCTCCTAAGGAAATTATAAAATAATAGTGGAAAAAATCTAATAAGATTTGATGACATCATCAAATTTTAGAGGGAAAATGAAAAAACTACTTTTTCAATTCATATTTTCAACTTATCTCCCAAATTTTTTACTCAAATTTCGAGCGGGAGTACTCGTTGGATGTGGAATTTAATTCCCCATCCAAGGAGTACCCATGTTGCATACTTTCGATGGGTCCTACTACACGAAAAATGAGAAATACATAAAAAACGTGATTACAATCACGTTTTTTTATGTATTTCTCATTTTTCGTGTAGAAGAGTTCATCGAAAGTATGCAACATGGGTACTCCTTGGATGAGGAATTAAATTACGCATCCAACGAGTACTCCCGCTCGAAATTTGAGTAAAAATTTTGGGAGATAAGTTTAAAATACGAGTTGAAAAAGTAGTTTTATTATTTTATTATTTTTTAATATTTTTACTTTTTTACTCCAAAAATGGTGAATCATCCATTATGGATGACATCATCATCTTGAATCCTATTGGTTGTTATAAATTTTATTTTTGTTGTACATTTTTCTTATGAGGGCCATTTTAAACCTCAAAATTCCCCTAATGATGAAGGCAAGCTGCTGGGGCATATCATCTCCAAAGATGGTATTCGCATCGATCCAGCTAGAGTGGAGGCAATTCAGCTTATAGACCTGCCACGAAACAAGAAGGAGATTCAGGCTTTTAATGGTAAAATGAACTTCTTGTGACGATTCATTCCAAATCTAGCTGAACATGTGAGGGAAATGACTAATATGTTGAAAAAAGACAGCACTATTAAATGGAGTGAGGATGCTATCAAATCATTCAATCTGGTAAAGTTTGCTTTGTCCAATGCCCCAGTTTTGATCAGTCCCGACTACACTCAAGACTTCATCATATTGTCGTTTGCATCTGAGCATACTATGGCCGCTGTTTTAATGCAAAGGAGAGATAAAATAGAAAATCCAATTGCATTCTTCAGTAGGACTATCAGAGATGCTGCTTTAAGATATAACATTATTGAAAAACAAGCATTGGCTCTTATCAAGGCATTGAAGGATTTCAGGGTCTACATTCTACATTCACATACTATAGCATATGTCCCCAACACGGCAGTGAAGGATGTGTTGATGCAAACTGATCCAGAAGGTAGAAGAGGTAAGTGGATAGCAGCCATGTTGGAGTACGATCTGGAGATCAAGCCCACGAAATTGGTCAAAGGCCAAGGCTTGGCGAAATTGATGGCCCAATCAAATCTGCGTGCTTTAGATATAAACCTTATAACCACAGTGGCAGAAGAGGAAGATGAAGGTTTGCTGGTTCCAATTGCATATATTTTTCTACAGTCCTCGTGGTATTCAGATATCGTCTATGTCCTTCAGCATTTGTCACCCCCTACGGGCATGTCCAAGAGTAAAGGTAGATCTCTGAAGCTAAAATCTGCAAAATACTGCATTTTAGACAACGCTCTGTATTGGAAAGATTCGGGAGGCGTTCTACTTAATTTTTTGGTTGAAGAAGAAGCGCAGAAGGTAATGCATGAGTTTCATAAAGGCGACTGCGGCGGTCACCTGTTTTGGAAGACTACAGCTAACAAGATATTGAGAGTCGGATATTATTGGCCCACATTACTTTCTGATTTATATAAGACCATGATGAAATGTCATAAATGCCAAATCTTCCAAGGGAAGAAGAAATTGCTTCCACTCCCTTTGAAACCAGTTTCAGTGAACGCACCCTTTCAGCAGTGGGGGCTCGACTTCATTGGAGAAATTCATCCCGCATCTTCAGCACAACACCATTGGATATTGATAGGGACATATTACTTTACCAAATGGATTGAGGCCATCCCACCCAGGCAAGCAACAGACACGGTAATCATTCAATTCCTAGAATTGAATATTTTATCTCGCTTTGGCTGCCCATGAAAAATCGTAACAGACAACGCAATAGCGTTCAGATCAAAGAAAATGATCGATTTCTATGACAAATACAACATCACGCTGGGCCATTCGACAACATATTATCCACAAGGAAATGGCCTAGCCGAGTCATCTAACAAATCGCTGGTGAATATAATCAAGAAAATGTTGGAAGCAAACAAAAGAAATTGGCACCGGAAGCTCATCAATGCACTGTGGGCAGACAGAGTTAGCAGTAAAAGATCAATAGGTATGTCACCATTTGAGTTGGTTTATGGTACTGATGCTATCTTTCCTACATCCCTTACAGTCCCAGTTATGAGATTATTTCAAGAAGTTGACAGCGAGGACAATGACAATCAGCGAAGGATCAATCAAATGATCCACCTTCAGCAAACAAGAGAGGAAGTGTCACAGAATGCTATTCAGTTACAGGAGAAAATAAAAAAGATCTATGACAGGAAGACAAAATCATAAAGGTTTCATCTGGATGATATAGTGTTGAAATGGGATGCTAGAAATGAAGACAAAGGGAAGCATGGTAAGTTTGAAAAACTGTGGAAAGGACCATACAGGATCTCAACATACAGAGGACAGAATGCCTTCTTGCTTTCAGAAATGGAAGGCCAAGATTGTCCTGGAGAAGCAGTGAATGGTAGGATTTTGAAGCACTACCACTGTTGAAAACAAAGGATCAGGATCTATGTCATCATTGTATATACCATGTTATGTTTATCAGAGTTCACAGTACACAGTCATTAAAGTTTGGGGCCCGAGGTGAAGGCTATAAGACTTGGATGATTTGTGTATGGTTTGGTTTTATTTCACTTTTTCAGTCTTAGTATTGAGTCAGTGTCAGTCTGCATTGTGTCAGCTTTTCAGTATTTTTGACTCCATGCCCAATGAATAAGGCTACTTGGTCTACGGTGTTCTTGGCACCTCCAAGGAGCTACCATCCCGATTGGAGCCAATGTTAGTGTCATTCTAGTCATACTACCATCAGTGATCAAAACTACTCTTTTTCATTTGCATATTAGGTGTCTCATACCGAATAAAATTTCACCATTCTGCTAGGTCATGGGTTCATTGATGGTAGTGATTTTTATCAGTTTTCCCTCATGAGGTACTTGCTGATTTTCCTCCCTATGGTCTTCAGTCATTAGTCTCTTTCATTTTCAAAGTCATATCAGTAGGTCATAGGATGGGTCTCATTAGTCTCTAAGGTTTCACCATGGTCAAATTAATGAGTCAAGTGTCAATAAAGATCAGCAAGGTCATGAGGAAGTCAATAAATACAAATTCACAGCACCAGGAAGACCAAAGATATCATTTATTCTGTTTGGTGCAATTTTCACCTCAAAACCATGTTTTGAGGTGAAAATATAATACTTTTCCTTTCAGTCACAATTCAGAAGTTGTTATCTCCACAAAGTGATGTCCCTGCCTTCAGAGAAGTTTTCCACAACATGTTCGGTACCAGATCATCTTCAAAGTAGATCCATCAGAAAGAGCCCGGAAAGAGCTTTCCAACGGTATACTACACTCTCAAAACTAACTTCCAGATTGAATTTTATGCTTAAGTGAAGTAAAAGCCCTCTATTCCCTAAGCCCCCATATTTCCCATGTTTCCCCTTTAACTTTATGATCAAATCCCTTTAAAACCCCTTTCCCACTTTCTGATTATAAAATCGCATTATAAATACAAATGCGATCATGCTAAACCACTTCCCCTCCATTTCCCATAGAACTTTATAATAAAAACTTTATATTATAAAGTCCCACCATATAAACCACTTCCCCCTTTTCCATCCTCAAAAACATTATTATAAAGTTTGATATTATATATAAATCACAACCCATCGCAAATCGCAACGTTTATTCGTATGTCCCGATTAATTAATCCCAAAGATCTCCGATTGATCGCATCGCAAGTCTTGCGACCTCCGATTGATCGCATCGCATCATTCTGCGATCGCAAGTTCCCCTCTGATCTCCCGATCCGCTCCTCTGATTAATCGCTTCCGATTATCCCTCAACCATTGATCTCCCAGTCCAATCAGACGGCCCACATCCAATCGCACCATCGCAATCGGCGCTTCCATAAGTCCCCCTCCGATTGACATACCCCCGATTAACCCACAACCGTCGATCTTCCCCCTCTGATCCAACGGTCCTCCGCCAATTGGACATTCCAATCGCAATTTTCTCTGATCGGGACATCCTCCGATTGTGACTCCCGATTCCCATTCGACCGTTGATTACCCCCGCCGATCGAACGTCCCACAATGAATCGCATCCCCTCCTCCGATCGCATCGCAAATCCCTTATGTTCCGTTGCGATTGTGATTACTCCCCGACTCCGATTTCCGATTACGATTATATAATATCACTCTGCCTGCTCCCTGATCCCGATTCCGATTGCGATGAACATATTATAATATGTATTCATATTAATATGTTTCATTATATTAGACATGTTTTTCCTCTCCCGCTCCATTCCGATTGCAATTATAATGCATATCCCTCCTCTATCCCATTTAAAATATGGTTTCCCTTCACAAAGCATATATTTTTATTACGTTCTATTTCTGCAGTATTTTATTAAAAATTCATAGAATAAAGAAATAATGGAAAGCGAACAGTCAGAGGCCGAGAAAAAAACGTTGTAACAGTCACAGCTTCAGTTACGGTTCAAAGGATCTATGCTATAGGTTTCGCCTCCTCATTGTTAGGAAAGATTATTGGCTCTTGGTGTTCCATCTTCAGTTGAAGTTTCTCCTCTTTCTATCGTTCTATATTCCCACAAAATCTGTCTATTTATTGAAAATCCTAATCATTTGTAAAAGGCTGGAGAGTCTGAGGTCTAAAAAAACTCAGAAGTAGGGGAACAGTGTGGCAGTGAGCTTTGTGCTCCTTTTGTACAGTTTTGGCAGGGAATTAATAAAGTGATGCAGCTCTGATTTGTGGGATTCATGTGGTATGAGTTTTAGCATATGTCTCTCTTCTGTGTTCATATGTACATTGTTATGTTTGCAACATTCGTTCATAAACATTTCTAGTTGAATGTTTCCAAGTTAGAAAGGTAGAATCCATCTTATATGCTCTGCCTTGGGGACTCATTCATACTCAGTGTGTTTTCTTCTGTTTGAAAAGGATCCATGTATTATGCCCTTTTCAGCTCCTCAACATTCTTTCCATTTCACCTTATTTCAATTTTATTTCTAAACCTCCTACCTTCCTTGCCCCACGAAATATCCTGTGTCCTTTATTTAATTCCTCAGCTCATGCTGTCTTTTTTGTCCCATACATCCCTGAAAATTCAGTCATTTATCAAAACCCTTTTCATAGTCATATATCTAGCCTAAAATTAGTTTATTATCATGTTATTGAATATCTATTCTACGGAGAGAGCCCTCTCCTGTCCTTGTAGGGATAGCTACAAGGCTGAGCATGGTTTAGTTGTTACCCTGATTTTCCTTTTTCAGCCTGAGGTTCAGATTGGGTGCTAACAGATTCATTGTCGAGGTAGTAGGTTGATCAGTGGTCGAAATACCATAGTCTTTATTACACGTTGAAACCAAAATATATTGTGAAGGTCTTGTGGTGGATAAAATTAACACTTGGGAACTAGGAGCTAGATCTGTAGTAACCAAATTGGTGTCCGGATTTGGAAATGGGTTTGTCAACATAGCTGATGCATGGGAAGTCTTGATGATTTTTGAGACTTCAACACAGTGAGGAAAATCCCTAACAAAGTGTTCCTCGTTACATATTATGCATGGATAACGAGGTTTTCGTGGTCCAGACAGTTGATCAGATGATCTTTCTCGCGGGTTATAAGTTTGCTTTTTCTTTGATTTCCCCTTTTTCTTACTTCTTGGTTGCTTGCCACTCTTGGCTTTGTCAAATGACACAGAATCAATTTAGGTAGTAGGATCAAGATCAGATGCAGTAGAGTGGTGTGTTTTTACAGTGCCTATCAAGCAGTCTCCGACATGAGAGTCCTTTATTTGAGGAGGAACATTGAGATTAGATCGCGGCGCATTAAGAATTTTTTCATAGAGTGTGTCAGACTGAGTGTAAATCAAGTCTAAATATTTGGCATGAGTGATAACTTGCTCTTTCGTGACGACGCCACCCTTAGCCACATCCTCAGTTATAGATTGTAACAGGGACTTAATGAACCATTCAGCAAGTAGCTGATCCAGAACAAATTTCTTAACCATTCGTCGACGACAATGCCACTCATGAATATGATAAAAAATGTGAGTAGCATTAGTCTGTTTGAAGTTGGTCAAGAGTTCCATTCTAGTTTCGTATCTGATCGGTAACTGGAAATGGGTCAAAAAGACAATAGCTAGGGTAGTAAAATTTTCAAAGGAAGATCTAGGTAATTCAATGTACCATTTAGCAACCAAACCTGTGAGCATACGCTGGAAAAGATGTAATCGAACAGAATCACAGTTTAAGGAGTTTCATGAACAACATAAATGATAAGTCATAACACGAGTCGATGGATCTTCTCCAAGGTTTCCATTGAATTTAGGAATATCATAGGGTAATTTATGGGGTATCACCGACCACCAAGGAGCATAATTGATAGGATCATTGGTTAACCGGTTTAAATCTGGTAATTCTAAGGTTGCAACAAAATGAAATTTTCTATTAAGGTTAGGTTGAGCATAGCCAGGGTAATATGGAATTTCTTGAGCAACAGGCCTTTGAGCACCAGCATACAGAATCTGTGGCTGGTAACCCAGATAGGGGTTGTTTTGCATATCAAACGCTTAAGGATTCTGGTGACCAAAACCTGGATATGATACTTGGTGAAATGAGGTTTGAGGCATTTGTGCCTGAGGTTTCCAAGGGGTCTGTCCACCAATGTTATAAACCAAATTAGGATAACTTGGATTCGGTTGATATGTATAACCAGGTTGTTGTTGTGACATCCCATAAAATGGTAGACCAGCTTGTGAATAAATGAACCCTGATATAGGTTTTTGTAAATTAACTAAAGGATTTTGAGTCTATGGACCCAAAATTTGATGATATTGAGTTGAAGGACCCGCCTGATAAGGTTGATGTACAATATTTTGATTCTGTAATAGGGGTAGAGATGTATTAACAAGTGGTAATGAAGTGGATGTGACAGGTTGAACTGGTTGATACGAATGGACAACCGTTTGTGGTTGGATAGGTAGAGTGGGTTGCCATTGACAAACATTCAATTCAACATTAGGCTGACCAAAAAGAGACTAATTACTATCATATTGGGTGACCAAAGGTTTCCCCCCAGCATGAGGAGAATAATAAGATGGAAAATAATTCTCTCCAAATGCAGGGAGTCCAGTTGATATCGTACTTAAAGGAATTGACCTAAAAGGACCGACTTGATATTTCCCTGTTGATGTATGTAATGAATCAAGTCGTTTAGTACTAATGATAGGACTACTAGTTAAAATACCAGATGATGACATTGGTAAAGACCATTTTCTTGAAGATGCACTAGAGAAAGTGCCAGATAATGATTTGTAACCTGTTGGGACTGTAGGGTCATTGTGTAAATATGACTCTGGTAAGGTTGTGAACATCAATGGAGTAGGGAGGGTATGATCTGACGTAATTGGAACAACAGACCCAATCGAAGATGATGGTTCAGACATGGTTGTTTTACCAAATGTATACCCTTGAAAATCGACGGGAGATTGAATGGGAACAAGATCAACCAAAGCAGATGGAAACGATTGAGCAAAAGACTGGTACAGGTAAAGGTCCCCCCAAAAATGGGTGGAGTTAAAGGTGTATCTTCTTGTGGGATTTCTTCAATTGCAATTAAACCAAGTGGAAGAACTTCATTGTCAGGCCCAAAATATATTTCAGACGGTTGACTGTGTGAAATAGGAGTTTCAGTGGCTACAAAAATTTGTGGGATGACCAAGGTAGGAACAAATTTTGGTTGTTCGACTTCTAGATTCAGATGTTATGGCAAAGAACAGATAGGATCTGGATCAATTTTTTATTGAACAACATTGGGTCCAGGAGGTATGGTCTCACTGATTGGATGGATCGTGACCACAGGTAGCTGTGAAGGCTTCGTTTCGACAAAAGTAGACGAAACAAGATGTGTAGAAACAAATTGAGCTAACTCTGGTTTAAAATATGATGTTTCACCAGAGGTACGAATTGTACTTGATTCAGAAAATCGTGATCGCCTTCGCCTACCAGAAGTAACTTCTGGCGGTAAAGGTGGCTTTAAAGCTAATCTACGCGAACGACGGGGGATAGGATTTTGTTCTTCCACGACGACTAATTTATTTTAACCAAAAAACAAATAAACAAAAACAGGGTAATGCGAGGAAAAAGGGTTTACCAAGAAACTATGAATTGCCATTAGGGGAATTTTGAGGTCTAGAATGGACCTCCTAAGGAAATAATAAAATAATAGCTAAACCAATAACATAATATTTATGAATTTGCAATTCAATTTTTGTACCACAATCCATGTAACCATAGTTAAATTCAATTCAAAAGTTATACCAAAATAAAATTAATAAAAAAATTGTATTGATGTCACTATAAATAAGAATGAGATTTTCAAGAAAAATTCATTATCATTGAACAACTAATGCATCTTTCCTTTGTACTTAAATATCTTAAAATAAAATATAAATATAAATTTATAAACTCTTAATTATATTATATGCTATTAATTAAAATTTATGTTATTTAAATTGTATAATAACATGTAATTAATATACTATATAAAAATAATATAATATAATAAATGTATAGGGATATGCATTGTTTCTTTCCAGAAATATGAAATGACAATAATATATTTTTATTCAAAAAGTGTGAAATGATATTTATTATGAGTACTTTACTTTTACTTTAAAAGTACTTAGAGCACCACCGTGATTAACCATGAGTTTTTATCAACCATTGAGAATGTGACAAGTAAGTACCTTTAACTCAAGCAATGCCACCTCAACCATTAGGGATGATGTTATCCCCTAAAATGTGATTGGTTCTCATAAAGTGAATTTTGATTGTACATTTTCCTTAGGAGGCCCATTTTAGACCTCAAAATTCTCTTAATGAGAATACCTCCTGGCGAACCAAGAAGTATGGGTAGGAAATATCCCTGAATGTTGTATTCAGTGAATCAAAATTTCAAGGCGGCTGACTTGGTTCGCTATGAATGGATAGCACCTAAAATTTGTCCTCCCAAATATACCCGAAGGTACGTGGAGGCCCAAGTCCATATTAGCACTGTCTAATGCGAAACCGCACAGTGAGAGCACCCCTTTATACTTATCGTATTGTAACACTGCCCGATATACCCGAAAGTACGTGGAAAAGCTACGATATACTTATGTACGTGGAGTGAGGTATCACAATTGGAATGTATCGCAGAAAATTTAACGACAGCTGCTATGTTTTACAATGCCAAAACACGTCTCTAGCCTAGACCTTCTAAATGTTATCATTATGGTTCCAATGCGTTGTAAAGTAAATTGAGATTATGTTGATCTTGCTTAACAATTTGCCTTTCAAAGGTTCACCGTGATGATGTCTATGAAATTCCTAAAATGCAAGCTAAGAATGATAAACAATATTTCACTTTCAATTTCTTCAATGAAAAACCTAGCTACTAAGGGAAGAGAGCAAATAATTTGTGAGCAAACAAATCAATGAACAAAAAAATCAATGAGCACAAACTAAATGCAGATTTCCTAATGTTCCTTTTTCAAAACACACATTCTTCTACATGCAAATGAAAGTTTTTCTTTTCAGTTTCCTTAATGTTATGAATGCAGAAAATAAACTAGGTGCACTAAATCAACAATTAAACTACTTTTTACTTTCGAGAAACAAAGAATACAAACAAAAATTTCTCTTTTGAAGGAAAAATGAGGATTTCAACAACAATTTCTCCTATCAAGGAAATGAAGATTTTACGACAATTTCCTATTTTGAAAGAAAATAATTCTTAATGCGACCATAAAAAGTACTTTGAAATCAACTTGTCAATGATAAAGATTTTTTTTTTTAAACAAACATTGAACAAATTTTCAGCCAAAGGAGGAAGAAGTATATAGAGCACTGGTCAATATGAGAGTCAAACTTTTCAAAACACAGCAGAAAACAAACTGAAGCAAACTGAAAAGGAAAATTCAAAGGAATTTGGGTGGTTTCAGGAGTCAACGCAGTCTCCAAGGGGAGACAATGCTCTGCAACGCAGGCTAGGAAGGGAGACAGTGCTCTGCAAAGCACTGTGTCCTATCTAAGGGTGCATTGGACATAGTATACAAAGAAAAATACTACTGTTTAACTCATTGTCTTTGCAAATTTGGCTTTGAAAAAGTTTAATATTGATGAGTAACAACTACTGGGTGGATAAACAAAGAAAATCAGAGGCTTAAGCACCTAGAACTAAGAGAAATTCTCCCCAGTTGAGTCACCAATTTGTTGGGCCAGAATTGTGTAATATCCCAAATGGGAAAATCTCTACAATGTCGGGAATATCTTTAATATATTCCAATTCCTTCTTCAGTGAGCTATCACAAGTCCATTTCAGAGATTGAATGATGGTGCATTTACAGGATATGACTCCTTCTAAAGAAGGGAGAAATCCTAAGGTTAGCTGGCCCTTATCAGACTCTGCCTATGGATATGCAATATTCCACTTCGGGAATTTCTGCTATAGGGTCCTTGAGGACGCTGTATAATGAAGCTGCTGCAAAAATAAGACATACCAACACTGGGATTACCTAGAACACATCTCATAAAAATCCTATGCAGAATATGAGCTCAAAGAAATACATCTAGATGGGTTATTCAAATCTCCCCAATCTAGGTCTCTAAAATAATGCTCAATGAGAGAGCTACAACACTACAAGAACATAACCAGAAACTCTTCATATATGAAATACACCATAAGAGGGAAATGCTACAATCATCATGATATTATAATATATCAGCAAATGAATACAAGAAATATCTGAGGGACAAGCCACTCAAGCTTTAAGATCCAACCTCCAATGAATAAGCAATGGAATACAAGAGTAGCTGCAACTCTAAAAAATGCCGGAGTAGCTGCAAATGCACTGTGTACATGAAGGTATAAGCTATTGAACATGAATAAATACATATTTGGCTAAAGGAATACAAGAAATAAGCCCAACAACAAGAAATGGGCTGAAATACAAGATTTCTAGCCAATCTATGAAGATTGCTAGAAATGCCAGAGCAAACCAAAATGTGACAATAGAGTTGTCACTGCAACTGATATAAAATGAGAATGAGGCTATGGCTGATCTGAAATATGATTTACCTCCTCTGATCATGTCTCTAATACAAAGTGCTTATCACTTTGTCTTAGAAACACACTCCTCTGAAGCTCCAGAACCCCTCTCTCACTGCCTCCTCTAAAATAACGCAGTTTCCTCCATGGACTGTGCACTGGGAGATGATGGAATGTTGGCCCATGCCAAATAATCTGAAATATAGCCCGATAATCCTTCTTTCAGCTCCTCTAATGAGTGGATCACTCCTCCACTGAAGAAAACAAGACAAGAGAGACTCTATGAGTTCCTCTCTAGCTGCATCCAGCTACACAACGCCCTCTCTGCTGCAGAAATAATGCTGTAGAAGATAAATGGAGCTATGGCCAATGCTGGATTGAGGAAATTTAGCTCAATCCTCATCCTTCCTTGAGGAAGAGGTAGGGATTCCCGACCGAGAACACCCTAGTGCCTGAGGGCATCATAACCCTGCTAAACAGCCCGGGGATGCAAGCTTTGCAGACCCAAGTCCGAAACTCTAAATCATAACATAATGAAAATGAGCTGCCATATCCTCCATATAAAGTGAGAGAAATATTCTCCACCATGGTCCCACCAATTAAGGTTTCCACCCTCATGTGAATCTATTCCCTCCAAAACTGCGCAGCTTCTCTAGGAAGCCTCTTCCTCCTTGGGCAGCGCTGATGACTTTAGTCAAATATGACTAATCAAGTGAGCTGGGTTCCACTCACACCCTTGGTGTTTATTTAAGATGCTTTATTCTCCTCCTTTTCACCCGAGGAGTGTTATTTCTTCATTTTAAAGGGGCTAAGGTGTCTCCTTGCCCATTTTATTAAACAAAAATAAAATGTGCAACTATAATATTCTATTTTAGCTTGAGGCTAAAATCGGGAATATTACAGTCCTCCCCCCCCACATGTTGCTTGCCCTAAAGAAACTGCATAGAGAGAACAAAATTGTCTCCCTCTTCTTCTCTTATGGCCTCCTCATCAATGGTCCCACCACTGCTCAAATATGTTGCAATGAATCTGTCCTCCCATGCTCTCTCCCAAGTATGCAAGCTGAAACAATTCTCCTCCTGGAAAGATAGAAGGTGTAGTGGAATCCTTCTTTTTTTGCTAAGGCCTCCTTAAGGTAGGAGTGATAATATGCATGGGAAAATTTTTCTCCCAATGATGATCCTCTCATCCATGCAATCATCCAAATAACATCTCACCCCTGATTTCTGCAATGTGTTGGGGATGAATGGAGAGTTGTTTTGGTTTCCCATGATGGCCCTCTCTCCATATGCTGCTCATATGGTGCTGCCTTTGTCTTTGGGCTGGAAAAGTATGGCCTCCAAGAATGGCCCAAGCTACCACATCAAGAAAATCATCCATGAAATGCCTCCTCAAATTCTCCAAGTGGTTCCTCCCACAAGAAGAGACAAGTAGCAATGTGGCAATCATGGTTTTCCCATGGTGTCTCCTGCAAGATAAAACATATACAATAGGGAGAATCATGCTCCCAATGGGCTGTACATACAATAATCTCCAAATAATGCTCCTCATGAGTGTATAATCATCAGAAATACATGGAGCAATATACAATAAAAAAAATTTTCCGAACGACAACTGGAGAGTGGTTCAAAGTTCCACTCATGGAACCTGCACACTGCCTCCTTGGCCTGCCTCAAAATCAAAATAACAAGTGCTGAACTAGCCACTTGTTTTCTACCACAACATCTCCTCATAAGATGAAACATGAAATACAATTTGGTGCCAATGGTGCACACCAAGAAGCATGTGGCTTCCCCCACAAACCATCATAAGAATATCCAAAATCAAGGCTACAAGTAGCTGCAAGTAAATCCTCATGAAAAATGCAAGAAGGAACAAGCCTCCTTGATACATCATGCTCCTCAATCAATGAAAAGAAGTGAAATACAAAATATGAATTTATACCTCCTCCATCATGCACTAGAGCTCTTGGGCTGAAATGGCTCAACATGAATGCTCTCCCTCTCCTCCAATGAGCAAAGGGATGGTTGTGCCAACCTCTCCAAAAATAATCGGGCTCTGCATCTATCCATATGTTGATGTAGATCATGCTGAATGCAATCCAAAATGAACTCCCCTAGCAAGGCAAAGTATGCATCCAAGTGCATAGCTAGGAAGCCCTCACATGCTGCCTGCAAATAATTTCTCCTTGAGACTAGAAACTCTAGCCAAGAAGAGTCTACCATGATGATAGATGATCATGTCATCCACTGAGTATCTGCCATCTCCATCAATGCCATCAAAGAGTCATGCATGCACCAAGATCCTGGGGAATTCTCAACCAAAGCCGAGCCCTCCATCCTGGGATCAATCCTCCACATAGACAGCGTTGGGATTCTACAATAGGGTGCTCCATCACGCTACTACCTGGTACCTTTACATCCCCTCATTCCAAATTCATCCTCCAAGTTGCTGCCATGCCATCCTGTAGCTACTCATGCTCAAGAGGAATGATGATCTCTGAAAATGAGCCTCCCATGAGAGACTACGACCTCCAAAGAATCTCCCGATCCCGGGAAATTTAAGCATGAGTGGCCTCCATCTACTCCAATGCATGAAGATTCCTTCCTCAAAGGAAGTATCCTCCTTCTCATAAAATCTATGGAGCATCCATCTTGCATCATGAAGATGCTATCCTCCATCCATATAGCAACTCTATCTGCGCAGTGAAACTGATGAGAATGGGTGGTGCTGAAAATGAGCGAGTGTATCCCTCTTCCATGTGCTCATCCCCAAACTCTCTGCGCTGTAATGGACTCCTCTAATGTCTCCACCCCTCTGGAATCCAATGAGTGGTGAACCAAATAGCATGATGCCTCTCATCATCTCTAGATCAAATGGCCTCCTAAGTGGAAAGCCTCCAAAAGTGAGACATCAAGATAGGAAGTGGACTGTGTATATGAGAGGAATGAAAGGTCCTCTCCCTCTACTGCGCAATGAAGTCCTTCTCCCATGTGAATAAAATCTCTGAAATAGATAAGGGTGAATGTCCATCATCCCTTCATGCTAATCCTTCTGCTCTTCTTCTTCTTCTTCCAATGGTCCAGTGTTGTAGGTTCTTCTATGCACCTCCTCTCTACCAAAATGTGAGTGTGTCTCCTCCTCAATGAGAGGCATTGGCCTTCCTTAGAGAGAAATAACTCTACACCCTCACAAATGAAAGAGTGCCCTTCATACAATGGGGGTCTTGCCTCTAGCAAGTCATTCTCCTGATTTCTCCCCCTCTAGAAAGATGGAATGATCTTTGTTTCATGGTCCCCCCTCCATGCATGCAAAGTGTTTGAAGTTTTGTCACACTATGTTTCACATTGGTTTTCCTTTTGCAAAACTCTTTTTGACTGCAACATATGATCTCTCATTTTCATGAGAACATGAAATGGAACTCTGAAATCAATCATCATGAATCATACCTTTGAGTTGCAGCACTACTCCTCCAAAGGCCTTAACTTTTTCCTCCCTCCTTCTTGCAGTAGCTATGGGAAATGTATTGTGCTATGGATCTGCATGTGTTGCTGAATGCTCACACCCTCCATGAAGTAGCTAGGATTTTTCTCATCAACAAACTCCTCTCAGAAAATTCCTCCAAATTTTCCCTTTCATCAGATCTTCAATGATGTGCTCAATGGTCTGGAAAGAAGAAGGGAAACCTCCTCTTCATCATTACTTTCCTTGTTTCCTTTGTCAATCTCCTCTCCTTGGAGAGAAGCTCCTCTTGCTGATGGAAATGGATCTTGGGCACAGGATGAGCCAAGATCATGCTCTAATACCACTGTAATATCCCAAATGGGAAAATCTCTGCAATGTTGGGAATATCTTTAAGATATTCCAATTCCTTCTTCAGTGAGCTATCACAAGTCCATTTTAGAGATTGACTGATGGGGAATTTACAGGATATGAATCCTTCTAAAGAAGGGAGAAATCTTGAGGCTAGACGACCCTTCTCTGACTCTGCCTATGGATATGCAATATTCCACTTCGGGAATTTCTGCTACAGGGTCCTTGAGGACATTGTATAAGGAATCTGATACAAAAATAATACATACCAACACTGGGATGCCCTAGAACACATCTCATACAACTCCTATACAGAATATGAGCTCAAAGAAATACATCTATATGGGTTATTCAGATCTCCCCAATCTAGGTCTCTAAAACAATGCTCAATGAGAGAGCTACAACACTACAAGAACATAACCAGAAACTCTGCATATCTGAAATACACCATAAGAGGGAAATGCTACAGCCATCATGATATTATGATATATCAGCAAATGAATACAAGAAATAGCTGAGGGACAAGCCACTCAAGCTTTAAGATCCAACCTCCAATGAATAAGCAATGGAATACAAGAGTAGCTACAACTCCACAAAATGCTGGAGTAGCTGCAATTGTGCTGTGTACATGAAGTTATAAGTTGTTGAACATGAATAAATACATATGTGGCTGAATGAATACAAGAAATAAGCCCACCAACAAGAAATGGGCTGAAATACAAGATTTCTAGCCAATCTATGAATATTGCTAGAAATGTCGGAGCAAACCAAAATGTGACAACAGAGTTGTCACTGTAACTGATATAAAATGAGAATGAGGATGTGGCTGATCTGAAATATGATTTCCATCCTCTGATCATGTCTCTAATACAAAGTACTGATCACTTTGTCTCAGAAACACACTCCTCTGAAGCTCCAGAACCCCTCTCTCACTACCTCCTCTAAAATAACGCAGTTTCCTCCATGGACTGCACAGTGGGAGATGGTGGAATGTTGGCCCATGCCAACTGATATGAAATATAGCCCAGGAATCCTCCTTGCAGCTCCTCCAATGAGTGGATAACTCCTCCACTGAAGAAAACAAGACAAGAGAGACTCCATGAGTTCCTCTCTAGCTGCACCCAACTACACAACGTCCTCTCTGCTACAGAAATAACGCTGTAGAAGATGAATGAAGTTGTGGCCAATGCCGGATTGAGGAAATGTAGCTCAATCCTCATCCTTCCTTGAGGAAGAGGTAGGGATTCCCGACCGAGAACACCCTAGTGCCCGAGGGCACCATCACCCTGCTAAACAGCCCGGGGATGCAAGCTTTGCAGACCCAAGTCTGCAACTCTAAATCATAACATAATGAAAATGGGCTGCCATCTCCTCAATATAAAGTGAGAGAACTCTTCTCCACCATGGTCCCACCGATTACGGTTTCCACCCTCATGTGAATCTATTCCCTCCAAAACTGCACAGCTTCTCTAGGAAGCCTCTTCCTCCTTGGGCAGCGTTGTTGACTTTAGTCAAAGATGACTAATCAAGTGAGTTGGGTTCCATTCACACCCTTGGTGTTTATTTCAGCTGCTTTATTCTCCTCCTTTTCACGTGAGGAGTGTTATTTCTTCATTTTAAAGGGGCTAAGGTGTCTCCTTGCCCATTTTATTAAACAAAAATAAAATGTGCAACTATAATATTCTATTTTAGCTTGAGGCTAAAATCGGGAATCTTACAAATTGTGAATTACAGATAAATCACGCTTCCCTAGATAGGTGCTAGTCTAGAACAACAGGTGAAAGAATATACGACTATTTTTCCTAACTCAGAATAAACACACACAGAGGATTGGATGCTTACTTGGTCAGTCGCTTCCAAATGGCTCCTTCTATCGCTTCTGTTGCAGCTTCAAATTCAAGCGGTTTGTGCGAAATGCTTCCTACAAGAAAGAACACTGAAATAGCAGAAGATGCAATAATATAGATGTCTATTCAAGTTAGTTTGCTAAATCAGTAAAGCATAAACCATATACATCAACTAAGATCTTGTAATATGGAAAATAAAAGCCAATACAAATGCATATAGGGAAAAATAAGCAGTATTCTTTATTGATGATAGAAGGAGAGGTTACAACCAAGTGACTGATTTGAAGTGACCCTTCTAGAAACGTCACCAAGCCTCATCACAATATAAATCTCTCCAACAACAGCTATAAAAATCTAGCTCTCAATTGAAAATTCTCTAGCATTTCTCTACTCAAATTCTTCCTTCTCAAGCACTCAAATTTGTGCTCAATTTATAGATGAACTGTAGGTTGTTTTGCAATAAATAAATTTCCAATAATAGGAAAGACATGTTTCCAATCATGTATATGTCAAATGTACACTTGGATCCGAAGCTTGACACATGTGAACTCTTCTAAAAGGCACTGGCCAAGTGGAGATTCCAAAACAATGAGAATTTCGCTCCCAATGTGACCAACGCACTTGTGAATGTCATGAAGTGCTTTTAAGAGAAGCCTTGCATGGGGATACCTGCATATGCAATGTACTTAGGCCCTTTAGAGCCTACTTTGGTGAGCTCTCATATGCTATATAATAAGCTTCAAACCTTGGAAACCTTTGCTTGATGAAAGTCTTGCTTGATTTGTCTTATTCTTGTCTTAGGGCATGTAGCAACTGAAATGATAGGGAATGATAGACCCTTAATCATTGGTCCTGGAGATGATGTTCAGTTGACCAGGTCATTGGGAATAGTGCCCAAATTGACCTATAAAAGAAATTACTATATTATTTTTACTGTGCTAAGTGTCTTTTCAGTTTATAAACATGTGCATACTTGTCTCATTAGTTTGCTTAAGGATTGAGGTTTTTGTCCATGAAATATAGATGATTTTTAGTGAATTAGAAGCATAAAAAAAGATTAAATAACATTGACCAATAGTTTAAAACAAATAAATAAGTCACCACATGAAATTTACACAGCAGGCATGATGAAGCAGTTCACCCCTCCTAGGCTACCTCTGTTGGTCTAGGTCCCAATGGCATGTCCATCTTTCATTATGCTCAAAATTTTGAAAATACATGTAGTTACAGTGCTCTAATGGTTGTTTTCTCTGCACCAATGGCTCTAGAATGCTCCAATTAGTCACTCTTCATTCACTCAAAATGGGAAAAAATTGAGTCTCCTACTCTTTTTCCTAGTTACACCTAGAAAATCTCCACTAAAAGTGGAGGAATCCACTTATCTGGAGTTAAAATAGTGACTTCCACCCAAAATGGTGCGCTCACCAAAATTGTCGTCATATAAAATGTGGCATTAAATGTTGACGTTGGGGGTGGCCACATGCCAACCCCAAAAACCCGCGGCTAGGTTAACGGTTGGGCGGAACTGTCGCATTAAACTCCGGTTTGAAGTGTTGGATCGTGGTTGAAGAGGTGGGTTAGCGAAGACCGTGGCATAACCGCGCAGAGATAATGGTGACCGTTGGCATGTAATAAGAATTGAACACTGGCGGGTTTACATAACCGTCGGTTGGTTGACATATATTTTTTGCAATGTGAACACCATCGGGACTGCTGGTGGGTTGGGACCGCCAGCGGTCCCGAACCCCCAAACTCCACTGTATTAAACTATAACAATAACCACACTCCTATACAGGTTAATAACTACGTGTAGCTCAGGCGGTGGAGACCTATGCGTGTCCTATCGATGATTGTTACACAACAATTTGTCACTGTCCCTGCAATTCCCCATCCCACACAATTGGAGGGCTCATTTCGTGACCTGTGAGCAGTGACATAACTTGAAAACCCTTTCATGGAATTCCTATAAACATGTACTCTCATTGCCCTGAAGAAAAATCCTTGTGAAAAACCCTGAAAACACCCCTTTTTTCATTGGCGCGGGTAGCCAGTTCATTACCCGCGCTAATGGGGGAAATCCTTCAAAGAGGGTGCGCCAATTGGCTCTCTGTCCCAGAGTCGCACTCACGCCAACCATTTTAAGGAGTGTTTTTTAAAAATAAATGGAGGAAGTTTCATCCTAACTGATCCAGGAACTGGTATCTAATTTGAGTTGGGAGGTTTGGCTCCAAATCTCCATGTAGAGGAAGTGGTTTGCCACCTCTCATGGAAGCTTCCTTGAGGATAGGGCCAATCCCATGATTATAGGGATCCCAACTCCCCTTCCTCCATCTATAAAAGCTTTCTCATCTCATTTGCAAGTTAGTCTCCAAGTTCCCAAGAGCCTAATGTTGCAAGAGCCTTGATCCATTCCCTTAAGGCCAAATCCAAGCAAGGAGATCATTGTCGAGACATCCGAAGAGAGAGGTTTGTCCCATCCCTGACAGGCTTTAGCGAGACGTGTTCTGCTGACGACCCTCCGAAGGAGAATTCAGCGTCAGAGCTATGGTTGTATTCTTCTTTTGATTTATTAATGATAAGCGACTACTGGTTATGGTTCCACTCTTGTTCTTGATAATTATCATGAGTTATGTCTTCTCTGACTGACATATAGTTGTATGCACTGGATTTTACGCTTGCGTTTGTTTTGTTTCTTGCGTGTGCAGGTGTCCAATCACGAAGATTGTGAGGATTGTGATCTGCCAGAGCTAAGGAATGGGAGCGCTACCTTCTCTACGAGCGACAACTTTGGATTCCAGGTAAGCCTTCATCGCTAGTTGGTTTATCTGCAATTAGGAACCTGCACTATAGCGTGAACGATTGTTGATAGACCCGGTCTGGGCTAGTAGGGATCGCCTCTATCTGTAGAGGGTATTTACCTCCACAAAAAATTGGTGACTCCACTGGGGATCGTTGGCTTGTTTTTGTTATGCTTTGTAAGCTACAGATGGAGCTTGAAGTTAGCCAGATAGCCTTCGAAACTCTTTTTCTCTGCATTAGCGAAGTAGATCAACGCTGCTTCAGTCAGTCTCCGGTTTAGTTTATGAACTGAATGCTTGGAGTGTCGTCTTGTCTTTTCGGTTGATTCTTGACCTTGCTTGCTTGGTCAGCTCTTTGGGTTTTTCTGTTTGTTTGGATTTTGTTTGGCCTTGTCATCACTATTCTGTGTCTGGAATTCTCTTTTTTATTTTTTCCCATAGTTAACTCGACTGGCGCGCTTTTCAGCTTGACAGTCACGCCCATTGGCGCAG
>JAXQQM020086192.1:0-28652 GCA_034641835.2 Pinus albicaulis
AATTGACAGAATAGAAGAAAAACTAACCTTTGAAATGCAAAAAACTGTTGTCACCAATGCCAACATGCCTCCACAAAATTACAAATAGCAACACAACGCCTCCAATGCTAATGCAATGCCTTCACGAAGTTACAAATGCCAATGCAAAACCTCCACAAAATTACCAATAGCAGCACAATGCCTCCAATGCCAATGCAATGCCTCCACGAAGTTACCAATGCCAACGCAACACCTCCAGAAATTTGCTCTAACAAATACGAGAAAAATTGATGTGATGTGATGAATAGAAAAAATCATTTTTATTATATAGCGAATATTTTCTGATTGGTTTATTGTTTATCGAATGTGGGATTAAAATTTCAAATTTAAAATATTTACATTTAGTTTATTATAGTTCATACTATAGTTAAAATACTTAATATCTGCATGTAGTTATCATAGTTAATATTTTATTTAATATTTACATGTACTGAACGTTGAATAATTCAAATATAATCTCAGCTTAAAAATAAAAATATGAAATACTTACATGTAGTTAATTATAATTAATATTATAGATAAAATAGTTAATATTTACATGTACTCGATGTTTAAAATCATGGGATTAAATTTTAAAATCTAAAATATTTACATGTAGTTAATTATAGTTAATATTATAGTTTAAATAGTTAATATTTACATGTTGTTATTTTTGTAAATATTTACATGTAGTCAATCTTAAACCATTCAAATAAGAAAATTATTTTAGTTTCAAAGGCATGCATGAAAGGAATATTTTGTGGATATTTTGAGTAGAAAGTATGGTGAAATATTTGAAGACCAACACTTTATTAATAAATTTTGAAATATATTTTAGATGAATATAACATAAGTTTAAAATTTAAAATTAAAATATTTACATGTAGTCATTATAGTTAATATTTGCATGTAGATATTATAGTAATATTATAGTTAATACTTACATCTAGTCAATGTTAAATCATTGAAATAAAAACATTGTTTTAGTTTGGAAGGCATCCATGATAGAAATATTTTGTGGATATTTTGAATATAAATATCGGTAAAATATTTCAACACAAACAGTTTATTAAAAAAATGTTAAATACATTTTTTGACTAATATTTGTATCAAATATTTGAAATGAAAATTTTGGAAGGAAAGTTTTTCGCGAAATTTTTTTGGGGGAAATTTTGGAGGGAAATTTTTTCGTGAATTTTTTTGGAGGGAAATTTTCAGTCTTTAAGCTATATATTGTAAGTGGGAGAGGAATTTGTATCATTCAACCTATTCTTGTTGAAAGCCATGGTTTCTTCTGATAGCGAAGTTTTTCTTTGTACAACATCAACATCTTTGTCACGCAACAACTCTATTCAGAGTGATGAATATAACGGGAGTTCGTTCACCATGAATAGAGAGTCAAAAAATTGACTTGGTCGTAATCCTAAAGATGATGAGAACAAAATTGATGAGGTGCAGCAAAATGAAATTTCTGTAAATTGAGCGCCAGTTATACCACTTACTCTTAATCCTAAGGATTATGAAAGCAACAGTGATGAAGGGCATGATGAAGAATTTCCAGAGTCAAAAGTTTCACTTCGTCCTAATCCTAAGGATTATGAGGACACCATTGATGAAGAGGGAGATGAAGAATATCCACTTCAGCTTAATCCTAAGGATTATGCGAGAACAACAAATGAAGAGGGGAATGAAGAATATGTAGAGTCAAAATATCCACTCTGTCCTAATCCTGAGGAGTATGCTAGCACCACCGATGAAAAGGGGGATGTAAAATTTCTAGAGTCAAAATATCAAATTCTTCCTAATCATAAGGATGATGCAAGCACCACTGCTGAAGAGGGGAATGATAATGTTTCAGAGTCAAAACATCCACTTCATCCCAATCCTAAGGATTATGCCAGCACCACTGATGAAGAGGGAAATGAAAAATTTACAGCGTCAAAATATCCACTCCGTCCTAATCCTAAGGATTATGCAAGCACCACTGATGAAGAGGGGGACGAAAAAATTCCAGAGTCAAAATTTCCACTTCCTCTTAATCGTAAGGATTATGTCAGCACCACAGATGAAGAGGGGAATGAAGAATTTGCAGAGTCAAAATATGCACTTCGTCCTAATCCTAAGGATTATGTTAGCACCACTGAGGAAGAGGGGAATGAAGAATTTGCAGCATCAAAATATCCACTTCGTCCTAATCCTAAGGATTATGCCAGCACCACTGATGAAGACTGGGATGAATTTCCAAAGCTAAAATTTTCACTTCATCCTAATCATAACGATTATAATTTAACCACTGATGAAGGGGGGGATGAAGAATTTCCAATAAATATAGATTCAAGGCATTCACTTATTCCTAATCCTAACGATTATGAGAGCTTCAGTGAGGAAAGGGAGGGGCAGGATGAAGAAATTATAGTGAATACAAATTAAAAGCTTCCACTTATGCCTAATCCCAAGGATTATGAGAGCACCACTGAGGAAGGGGAGGATGAAGAGTTTCTTGCAAATGATAATTTTAGAGGCACAGATCTGAATATTACATTTTCTCCAAGTGACCATTTCAAAGACACTCATGGTGATGAAGAATTGAATCCTCCTAGGGAAGAATTTGAAAGCATGGGTCAAGATGGTGAAGAATTTCTTTTGAGTCGGGGTTACAAAAGTGTCGATGATTCTTGTGAAATGTTTTCTTCAACTGATGATGGTAAAGAAAATTTTTCAGGCAATGATGTTGATGAATTTCTTAACTATGTTGAGGATGATGATAGTAGGGATAATATTCCTCCTAATGGTGATGAAACTACTTTTACAAAGGATGATAGAATGATGAAGTCGTTGCAAGCAAATATTGCAACTAGGAGGAGTAGACCTTTTCATATCAATCCAAAGCATTCTAGTTATACAAGGGCGTGGAAAAAATATCTCACAAAAAGAAGTTCTATCATTCATTTGATTTCAAGTGAATGTTGTCGAAGGGATTGCTTGAAAAATATGGATTTCAACTTTGTTTTGGAGAAAAGGAAAACATATATGTCAATGAATAAAAGCATGCAAAATTCATATTTAGTGGGTTGCATGCAATCTACACTAGCAGGTTATGATTATCATATTGGGAATGTATTGCTTTGCAGAAAGGTGTTCAAAATGTTGTATTCAATTGGTAATTGTCGTTTGTCAAGAATCCAGGATAGATTGGAAAGGGATCCCACATATTATTCAGAAGAACGTTATAAACGGGAGGTGGGGCCGTTTGCAAATACTGCTAAGACATGGATGAAAGATTTCTTTTCAAATCATGGAGAGTGTATGCCAAATAAAGACACAATACATATTCCAAATAATTTCTCGAGACGAGAAATATTCATGTTATACAAAGATTATGCATAATCTATTGAAGGAATTGGTAATTTTATTACATATTCTTATTTTACAAGGATATGGAAAACTGAATTCAACAATGTTCGTATTCCTAAGAAGACAAGGATGGGGATTTGCAGCACATGTGCTTCTCTTAAAGCAAAAAGAGATAAATGTCAAGAGGCGGAAAGAGGTATGTGTTCAAAACATTGTTTTTTAAAATTTGATACTTATCAACTATGAAAATATATTTATTCATATGTTTCTTTTATTTTATGTATAGATTCCGTTGTCAAAGAACTTCAAGACCATCGCAATCAGCAAACAAGTGAAAGGAAAAAGTTGTATAAACATCGAAAGAAGTGTTATGATCATCCAAATAAATATCTGGGATTGATAATTGATAGTATGGACCAAAAGAAAACACTTCTTCCACATTTTGTCCGCGCGCCAAAAAAATTACAGGAGGAAAATTTCATTCAGTTTCACTTGGTTGGTTGTATGGTATTTAATGAGAAGATGCTTCCAAGAGTTTTCTTCACAACTCCAAATATTCACAATGATGCAAATCTGACCATAACTATAATCCATGATGTGGTTACTCATTGGTCTGGGATTCTTCCTGAAGTTTTGTATTTAAAATTAGACAACACAAGTCGTGAGAACAAAAATCAAGTTCTTTTTGGGTATCTAAACATGCTCGTTGAATTGGGGATTTTTAAAAAGATAAAGGTTGGTTTCCTTCTTGTTGGGCATACTCATGATCATATTGATCAAATGTTCAGTCATTTTTCAATAACATTGAGGAGGAAATGTGTTGGGAGCCTACTATCATTAATTGAATGTATTAAGAAATCGTACATTCCAGAGCCTGTTTTTCATGTGTTGGAAGAAACTATTGACATGCGAAGGTTTATTTTTGGATCGCATGGTGAGGAGAAATGTATTGAACAACTTAACGACATTAGCTTCCAGCATCAATTTCGTATCAAAAAAATTGATGGGATAACACTTATATGGGGCAAGAAGTATTCAATTGTTGAAGAATGGGGACCATCATCAGGTTTAGCATTTTTGAAGTTCATTCCAGAGCGTCCAATATTTTCATCAAAGATATTGTTATTACAATCAGTTGCTGAACTCCATAATGCACGAAGGCAGAAGAGAGACATAAATTATTCTGAATGTCTAGAGGAAATTAAAAGATGTATTAGAGATACATATGAGTACTTCGATGTTGCTGATTCAATTTGGTGGGAGTCTTTTTTCAGTAATCAAAGTGATATGATTTCAAGATCAATAAATGGGGATACGCTTTTGAAGACTCCTTTTTTTTTGCCACAAAATATTCCAAATGAACATGAACATCAGGAAACACACAATGTTGAACAACAACAGCCTCAAGCTATTATTAATTCCCCACAGGTAGAGGAAAGAGAAATCTATATTGGTTCTAGAAGATCATGTGCACAATGTGAAGCCATGGAAGACCTTTACAGGGGTTCTGTGCAGGATCTTAAGGAGGGTTGCATGATAGCAGTGTTAGCAGATGAAGATCCACTTGGCTATCCATTCTGGATTGCCAAGGTTATAAAGGTCATTAATGAAAATGAAGAGATTACAACTGTTGATGTACATTGGTATGCCACAAGTACCCATCCTTTCAATGGTGTGTACAAGCCGGAGATGGTAGTGGAAAAAAGAATTGGCAGAAAGAGAAAAATAAAGGGCACAAATATAAATCATCGCTGCACAGATGTCTTAAAATTGGAGGATGTTGACATACTTGTGTATGACTTCAATTTGACAAAGAGAGGAACTCTTCGGTTGTAGACCATAAATATTTTGAAGAAATTGCTACCAGAACAATTACTGTTGAGATGGGACTCTTCAGAATGTAGACGTAGATCTACAAGACTTTTGAACTCTGAAATGGTGGGCATGCATGTTGACTCAGATGGAGCACTAGTTGATGAAAGAGAAGAATATGGATCATCTTCATCTGCATCGAGCCATTCATCTGAAGATGTAGATTATGATGGTGTGCTAGAACCTATGGCTGATTTGAATAACTATCTAAGACACTTTTATGTAATTGATGTTTGCATGGTAACTTGAAATAAAAATTTTGACTTCCATCTCATTTTTCATGAAGTTATGAGACATTTCTATGTTTGTTGGATTATATGTTTTAATTATGAAGAATTCATCTCTTTAGAATATCGACAATGCAACAATGAATTACAAAAATAATTTATGTTATATTCAATGTACCAATGTTGATATTTTAATTATTAGTAAAATAAAAAATAGAAACTAATGTTGAATTTTTAGATTATGCAGTGATATTACCATGATATTATGTATAGTTACCATTTGGTATAAGATACTTTTAAAAAATTTAATAATTATATGCGTCATTGAAAGGGAACACTTTGTTTTGATGCTTGATTTTTAGGTTTTGGTTGAAATTAGATTTAAATTTGTCTTATGCTAAGATTTGAAAAAAGACAAGTTTTTATCCTTTAAAATTAAAATTACTCTTACTTGTTTCTGTTCAATGATAATTTTTTCATTTACTTGTTCATTTTTTTAAATTGTTAAGTCTTATAATTTCTCCATAATTTCATTGTTCAAGTATGTTGAACACTTAAGATTGAAAAACGTTAGATTTACAACTTGTCATTAAGGTTTTTATGCACTACCAAATTTTATCTTTAATGTTATGGTTGACAATAATTACAATTTTGGGGTTGTTTAGAGTCAAGATATTTTATGTTTAACAACATGGATGAAAATTGTTCGAAATGATAAGCCCTTCAGACATGTATTTGTTTATATTTAACATCATCTATCAAAAATGTTAGAAATTTATGATTTTAAAAAATGTCCTTCCAGCATCAACTGGTTTTGTTTTGAGGGTGTTTTTTCAATCCTTTTTTCAACAAACAATTTTGTTTTTAGCATAATTTTATAAAATGTTGAAATTTTACCTTAAAAAAAAACCAAGTGCGTTCTGGAAGACACACTTTTTGTTTTTGGGGTGTTTTTTCATGTTTTTTGAGACTTTTTGGGCTAAAGTTCTATTTGAGGTCGTGTTACCTATTTTACCTGCAACATTTGTTGAAAACCCATAAGCACCGCAAATAAAAAATAAATACTATTAAGGTTTCGCAGTTAAACCAATTAGTTCAGGATATTTAATGGGATTAGATATTGGGGCTTCAAATGAGGACTCTCAGGGCTCTCGATAATATGCAAAGATGGATGAGGATGAGATGAAAACATTATAGGTAACCACGTACCTAATTTTAAGCTTTAAGCCCGGTTGCAAGTGTGTTGATGAATAAATGGTTCAGTTTTCATTTTTTACACTAGGCATACACTTAGAAGATATTGAAGTCTCCATGGATTTGTGGTTGTAGTTTCTTAGTCCTTCACCATTGATACATTGATTTTAATATGCACGTTGAGGTTCCAAGGAAGCATCTGATATGGGTTAAGCTCTTAGGTCTACCCTTGTAACTATAGTCATGGAAATCCATGATTGTGATTGATAATTTAATGGAAACTTCATTTACATAGATGAAGGGTGTATTGGGGGTTTGGATAAGAGAATCTCTTATTTCTTGGTGGAACCATATTTCACCAGAGGTATTCTGGTGGACGTGGATCTGCGATGGGGTAATTCACCCTTAGAATGACATATATACTATTGGGACATCCCATTTCAGAGCCTTCTTTGCCATTAGATGGGACACCTACTCGCAAAATTCCTTAGTAGATACATTGATTTCTCTTCAAAACATGGTATCAGGGAAACAAGGTGGAATACAAATTGGAGATTCTCTTTTTCATAGTCAGATAAGGCATTTATTAATCACCACTTCTTTTTATCTCCTTGCACTTCTCTAGGTACTGAAGATAAAAAAAATTCTCCCAACATTCCTTCCATTTCTGATGATATTTCTCTAGATATTTTAGATGTGGATAATAAAATTGATATTTCTACTATTAGGTCTAATGTATGCCCTCCCCCTTTTAAAAACCCCCAGTTCGCATAGATTCTTCTTCTATATAAATGCTTCACAAATGCCTCCATCTTCAGGTGGCATGTACAATTGGGCCACCCTCCAGGGATATCTCGGTTCCATCGTGGGGTGACATTTATGTCGACATTACCCCTTCTTAGTATATTCCTTCGGTAGGAATAACCCCTCTAATTCAATTTGGGTCTTACTTGGATTCCATATCCCCCACTAATTCAGTGGGAAGTGACCTTGATTTTATGTGCCAATCTTAGGCCCTAGAGATGGTGTTGCTCTATCCACAAAAACATTGTTTATCCATCCTACCCTAAGATCAACATGAATTATGTGATGAACGTCACTATCTGAAGGAAGAAGAGGGGTCATATCTATTTGACTCCTCTGGAAGTCTTGAACCTTTTTGATATATCTTTAAAAAATTTAGATAATTTTTCCCTACATGAGGTTTTCCTTCTAGTTGAATCTAATGCATGGGCCCTTAGAGAATCATTTCCCATTCCAAATCATCCATCATGAATATTATGTCCTTAAATTTAAGGGGACTTGGGGATGCCTAGAAATAAATTCCCTAATGCATCTCATAAATATTATTTCTCTTGCGATCATCTTGATTCAAGAGACTATGGTGGCAAGTGACACGACACATAATTATTTTCTCAAAATATGTCCTAGATGGAATATTGTCTTAAATGATGAAAATGGACTCTCAGGGGGTTTGGTTTCCTTGAGGAATCCCTTGATGGTTGACTTCCTAGTGTTCAAAACTTTTATAGGGATATTACTGAAAAGTCTCATTAGTGATTCACCTAGTAGAATCCAAATCCTAAATACCTACGCTCCTTATGAATCCATAATGGATTTATGGAATAGTTTGGATGATTTTTGCTTATTAAAGATTGGATCCCTTATTGTGGTAGGGTACTTGAACCTCATGGTATTTGGGACTGAAATATAGGGGTCGCGATGATGATTTGACCCTATGGGACATTTTTTCTAAGGAATTTTCGACAATAATTTCCTTGTGGACATCCTTTTATGCCTACTCAGACCATCTTGGTGAAATGGACAATCTGGATCGAATAGTATTACTAAAAAACTGGACTGGTTCTTATATCACAAAAACTTGGTGGAACGGCCAGGATATAAGAAATCATGGTTTTCCCCTACCTTATTTTCTTACCACTCTTTAATGATTTACAGTGGAAAGGAGATTATGTCTCGTGGGGAATCCCTTTCAAATTTAATCACTCATAGCTTGAGGAACTAGATTTCATTTGATTAGTGAGACACATTTGGACCTCATTTCCTTATTTTCAGGGGATATCTTAAAAAATATGGTATGATGCTGGGAAATTGAAAAAAATCAACATAAAGGGGAATAATTAGGGGATATTGAGAGGGAAATAAATAGGTTATATAACCCTTCAAGCCTGGGTTTCTTATTTAAGGAAAATGAAGTTTCAATTATGGAACTTGACTCCATGCAAGTGACACATTTTGAGGTTACAAGACGAAGCATGTAGATTAAATATTTGTGCCACCTGGATTGAATTTGGTGATAAAAACACAAAATTATTTCACCAACATGCTTCATAGAGAAGTTAGATGAACACTATCTAGGAAATTTTGGATAGTGAGCGTAAAAAATCACCAACCTGTAGGATTCACATATGGAAGCTATTATATATTTGGGGGTATTTTCTGGGCTAGAGTGGGGGTTGATATTGACAAACAAATTTATTTTATTCATAAATATCCTAAAATTTTCTATGGAAGGAAGAAATGTTTGTTAGATGTCCAATCTTGATGGAATAAATCAAATCTATACTCAAATCATTTTCTAAGGATAAGTGCTTGGGGTCGGACAAATGGCCTATGGAAAGTTTTATCCACTTTCTAGATATCATTTGCCATGACTTGTTGATGCTAGTTGAAGAAATGAGGATTGGTCACAAGATTTCGGGTGATTTAAACTAAAACTTTATTGCTCTCATTCCACATACTTCTAATGCCTCCTCTTTCTTGTATTTCTCGCTAATTTATTTGTGCAATATCACATATAAGATGATATCAAAAATTATTGTTCCTTATATCAAGGATAAATTATCTCGCTTTATATCCCCTTAATAGTTCAGCTTCCTTAATCCTGAGGTAGATTTCATGGGTTATGGGATGAATTATGAGGTGTGTATCTTTGGTTAACTATGGTGTGTTGATCAATGGAGTTCCATCTCCATTTTACAAGGCTTCTTGGGGGTTGAGGCAAGGGTTCTCCCTTTCCCCATTATTATTTCTATTGGCTATTGATGGATTGAGAAGGTGGATATCAGAGGATAGGCATAGCAGATTATTTCTCGATATATTGGTATCAAGGAAGACCTCTATTTCTCATCTCACTTTTGTAGATGATGTTCTTCATTTTGGACAGGTTTCCTTGGCCAAATGAGAACACATTTTTTATATCAATTATAATTTCAAGGATGTTTCAAGGTTGTACACAAATAATAATAAAAACTCCAATGATAAATTCCTTAAGGAACCATGTATAGATATCTCAGATTGTATCCACTTTTTTGTTGTTGTTGTTTCTAACCCGGATAGTAGGTTCAAATATCTTGGATTTAATTTTAAACCAAATCACTATAATATTTTGGATTGGAAGGGGTTAGTTAAGATGTATGAAGCTCGACTTATGTGATGGACACATAGATGTCTATTGCTTGAAGAAATATTGACACTTTCACAATCAATATTACAAACAATATTTGCATATTGGATGCACTTATATTTTTTCCCTAAGCATTCCATCATCTCAAATTTTATATGTTCTAGTCCTCATGGACAAGACAAGATCCATTTGGTTCAACGAGAGGTTCTTTCTCATTGAAAAGAAGAGGGATGCTAGGGGTTAAAAGACCTGGAGATATTTGGATGGGAACCAAATATTAAGAGCTTATGGTGCACAATATTTAGATTTAGCTTATCGAAATAGATCATTTCGGAAAAATATTTGAAGGAACATATTCTTTAGGCTAGGATAAAAAGGTTTTTGGGTCCACAAAATACTACTCATACATATGGAATGGTTTCATGAAATTAAAGCAATTGTTACTAGGCAATATTTGGTGGGAAATTGGTTCATGTGTTGACATGGAGATTGGTTTGGATCCAATATGGGGTTTTTAGGGAAATCACATATTTCCCATGGAGATCATCCAATACTTACATGACTTTTGGATCTTATTCCTTAACCATATTTGGTCTATAAATGAGCCTATTGGTCTATAGCCTATATGGATTAGATCCAAATATATGGGATTAAATGTATCTATGGCAGATATTTGGGATGAATATATCGATAATATATATGGTGTGAGCATCTCATTTCAGGAGAATGATGATACTATCAAATGGAATGGGAGGACCCCCTTGTGTATTATTTTTGCAGAAGAGATTTACTATCACATATCTCCTTCACATATGATTTTCCTCGTTGAATATATGGTATCAAAATATCTAATCTTGGCATGTTCCTTTCAAAATTAAAATGGTTCGATTAGCTGGAAAGGCATAATAAGATACTCACTTGGGAGAACCTGGGAAAAAGGGTTTCCACAATCCAGCCAGATGTCATATGTGTCAAGGAGACTCTCATAATGTTATCTACTTATTCCTCAAATTTAAATTTGCTGTGGCCACCTGCATTTGGATTTTACAACATTTAAACATTGATGCTAGCTAGATATATGCATCTATTAATGAAATTAAGAAATGCCCTCATTTTTTATAATATACCCTTTCATATTCACACGAATTGCAACAGTATTTGATCATACGTCAGGGAATATTTATCTGAGGAAAAAAAGGTGATTAACAAAGTTTTTCAACCTATCAATTTCAATAGAAAATATCTTGTTGGTTTTTTCGATGGGGCTACACAAAATACGGCATGTGGTTTTGGTGCATATATCGTTTTGTCTCTAAAAAATTATTATCTGTTTAGCTAGAACAATGGTGTTGGGACCAATTCGAAGGAGGAGATCATAATGCTTTGGTGTCTTCTTTTTTGTGCACCTTGGCTATCGATCAAGACTATGTATGTTTCCGGGGACTCAAAAGTCACTATTGACCAGCTCAATCGTAGTTCTGAGTTTCATCCTCAACTTCTATCCAATTGGATTCTCTGGATCAAGAAATTGATCGAGCTTTTCAAGGAGTTTTCTTTTTCCCATATATATAGGAAGCATAAAGTTTGTATTGAGGATGCTCAAGCAAAGTTAGTATTATCTTATCATATGGGAAAGATAAACTACATTGTTTTCTATTGCAGAAGTTCCATGTGCTCTCGAAAAATCCCTATTTCATGAACTACACTTTTCTCTCTATTGTTTTCAAAACTTATAGGATATGCCATGATTTATATTTTTTTTGTAGTATTAAAATTACATGGCATTTCTTTAGTTGCAATAGTCTTTTTGGTACATGGTTTTCATGGAACATTTTCTTCTTATGATGAAGTATACTAGAATATGTATTCCTCATAGGTATTTTCTCTTTTCTATGATGTTTTTCCTTATAATTTATTATATCAAAATATAAGATTATATAAACCCATTTTTATAATATAAACCCCACTAATTTTTTCTTTTCTAATAAATCAAAAATTAAAAAAAAAAAATTAATAGTGTTTTTCTTTTCTTTAAAAAACAAAAAATACCCAGTTGGGATTTTTCGTAATTTGCATACCGTGGAACCACTCTACAATAACAGTTTATAGTAAGCATTGCCTCCCATTCACATGATTAAATCTAGTAACATTACTATATACATAAAGTTATATAGATAAAGAATTTGATGGCTAAATTGTTAGTAACTCTGAAGATTACAAATTTATCACACATTTATTAAATTTATTATCAATTGATATTGTTGATTTAGTTATTTAAAATTCCTAACCTCTCAATAGTTAAAAAAAAACTAAATAAATTATTTAATTATTTATTAAACATTTTTTCTATTCAAAATAATAATAAAAAATTATTTAAAACTTTTACTTTTCATTAAAAAAAAAATGTAATTCTCATCATTATCTAATACTATGGAAATATTTAATAAAAAAAATTAGCTAAATAAATAATTTACTTTTTATTAAACATTTTATCTATTCAAAATGAAAATAAAAAATTCAAACTTTTACTTTTCATTAAAAATATATATATATATATAATTGTAATCATTATCTAATACTATGGAAATATTTAAACCGAAAATCTATCAATAAACTATCATTAAAATTAAAACATTGAAAGAAAAATCTATTAAATTTAAAATAAAAACTAACATTAAATGGCTAATGCAATGGAGAAATAAAGCATTTGAATATTTGTCATATCTATTATATTTAAAATAAAAACTTTATAACATGAAATGTCTAAAGTAGCGGAGAAATAGAGCACTTATATATATAATTTATGAATTGAATTAAATTTCTTTAAAAATAAATAAATTTTAAATTACTAATATTAAAATTTTATTGGGATAGGTAAGTTGATTGCAAATAAATTATATTTATTAAATTTTAAATTATTAATATTAATAAATTTTATTGGGATAGTAAGTTGATTAATAATAACGGTGACAATATTTAAATAATAAAACATAATATTATAAGGTATGAATTTTTTTGATTTTAAGATTTATTTTAGTGGGTATAAATTTTTTGAGGGGAAAACATTTAGAGTGAAATAGATTTGATCTCTCAAGATACTTTAAATTTAAAAATAGACTATTTATATAAATATTTGTTATATCAGTAATTTTTAGAATATTTCATATTTAGTTAAAATTGAAAAAAGGGCATATCTACTATGGAAATAAATCTTAATCTTTGATTTTCTTATACTAATATGAATTTTTAGAATATTTCATAGAGATTAAATCTCTACCATCCACGTAATAATTATAGATAACTAAACTAAAATTCTAAATTCGTATTCCAAAATAAACACATCTATTGACATAAATACTAAATTAATATTTAATAAAAACAAATGATTTGAAGTTTTCATTCTATTTAGGAAAAATGTTTATTTTAAAATTGTATTAAAATTATAAGTTTTTTTCGTCAAACATGTTACATTTATTATGAAAAAATAAATTATAATTTTGAATAATAAAAAAAATAAAATTGTCAATAAAAACAAATAAATAAATTATAAAAATAATATTTTTAAAATAAAATTAAATAATTATAAAATATTATTTAAAAATAAATTAATTATGTTAATAAAAAATAAAATTGAAGATGACTAAATATTATATCTTTTAATCTTTTTTAATTGGCTATTATCAGAATTCAAACATTGTAAATATTATTGAATCTTTCACCAAAACTATTTTAAAATAATATTTAATGTAAGAATGGATTATATATTCTTATCTTTTTATTTTTATTGTTACGAGATTATATAAATATTTTTGTAATATTAATATTTAGCTATGCAATATATTAATTTACATTCATTTTATTTATAGATCTATTAAGAGTCTAGAAAGATTAAATCTCTCAAAGTGAAAATCTTTTTTTGAGTGGAAAATTTAGAGGAAATATTTGCACATATTGATGTCTATAGATCTTAAAATAAGATGGATCTAGATTGGTTATATCTATATATATATATATATATATATATATATATATATATATGGTAAAGTCAAAATGTTTAGATATCATACTATAACATCACATATTATTACAACATCTTTTTCAAGAATTAGACTTTTTGGTGCAATTAATTCATTATTAAAAATAATAATAATAATATTAGTTACAAAAATAACACTTCTATATCTATTTTTTTAATTAAAAAATTAAAGAGTGGATTTATAAATATTTTCCCCTAGATTTTTGGAATAGGATAGGATTTATAGTAATTCATTGTTTAAAAAAAACTAATGTAATAGGCAAAAAGTAAACCATAACATTTATTTAATGCCAATAAATCATATAACACAAAAACACTTTTTTTGAAAACAGAGATATCTCAGAAATATAATTTTGGATGAAACATTAGCCCCAACATTATCGTTTGTTACAAAGCTAAGCATTTATTGAAATGTGATTCTGCACATTTTATCCCATCTTTAGCTTATGGGACCAAATAAGGAGGATAAAATACAATGTCTAGTATGTTTATATTAAATAATGTATATATATGATATAAATAAAATAAATAACCTCTTAAAAAACTAATCATTGTGACAAACTATTTATTTAATTTTAAATTTATACTCATCTTAATTCAACAACAAATAATCTATGGTGGAATTTGTATATAGAAAAAATCAAATTGATATGAAGTATCCCGTGTCATCTTAATTGTGTGGCAAAGAATTCATATGTAATAAAATATCTAATATAAAAATTACAATGCCTAGTATATTAAAATAATTACAAAAGCCTAAAGCAGGTGAGTAAATAGTTCTTTAATTTTATTTATTTTCTTGCCATTATTAAAATGAGATTATACTTTTTGGGTCATGGTATGATTATTAATTTGTTTTTGACTAAAAATTTATGCCTCTATCCATAGTTTAACATTAGAATTCAATTTATATGGTTATTCCAAATTAGGGTCTTAAACTATTTTTACCCTTTTTAGTAGTTACTTCACGTCTTACAGTTTTTGTAAAAAAACTATTTTTTATTTTAATTACTAGACATTGTGTTTTCCTACAGAATTTTCCTAGAATTCTTTTCACTGAGATTTATTGAACTGTTCTCAAACATTTCTTTACAGAGACTTTTCCTTTCTTTCCAGAAGGATATCCCTAAAATTTATAACAATTAAAATCATATACATATTTTAATTTTAAAATAAAAATACTCTCTCACTTAGTATTCCTTCTACTCTATTTTGATATTATAATACTTATCTCAGCTTAAACCGGAAACTGATGGTAGCCTCCCAACCATGAGAGAGGAAATTACGTCCTCAACTCCCCCTGTGCTCCTCACGAGAGCGGAATTAATTAACAGTTATATTGGAGAAAGACCTCAAGATCGCAGTCCAACCTCTTCTCCAGTGTTAGGTTTCAGAGTTCCACTAGCACAGAACAGATCTGGACCACTCTAACCTTACATCCAATTGGTTTTTCCCTTCCCATTTCACAGAACCCCTTCTCGTCTCTGGGATTTCCCTTTTATCCTTGGAGGAGAAGGTAATTTTCAATAATTTCTTTAATCGAAATACTTTGGAATCTTGGAAAAAATTTCCAATAAGTTATGGAAACAAAACCATAAAGTAATTATTTATTCAAATGAAGGAAATAAATCTTGTTCATCAACTGATTAACATACTCGTCAATATATTTTTACTTTAAAAGTCAAATATATATTTTAAAATCACATAAATAAATCAAATTGGCTGTTAAATCTTCCCCCACTTAAGGAAAACACCATCCCCGATTTTTTACTCCATCCCAGTAAATAATTCTAGATAAGCCTCTCATACAAAGCCTTCATCTTCCCAAGTAGCCTCTTCTAGGCCAAAGTGCTTCCACTGCACTTTAAATTTGGTGATGGCTCTCCTTCGGAACGTTATTTCTCTTTTCTCAAGAAGAAATTGAGACTCTACCAGAAATTCACTGTTTGGTTCGAACTGCGACAATAAGTATTTTAATTAATTATTTGAATAATTATCCCCTTTTTAGTTCTTAGTATCTAATTCAAATTAACTACATGATTTTCCAATGTGTTACATGCTTTGTATCATGCACATATCATTTCAATATAGATACATGAAACACATTTTTATCCCGCATGTGACCGTGTAAAGCCGACCAATAAGCTATCGGCCCCACTCTTTCCAGAATTTGGAAAGGTCCAAAGAACTAGGGAGCCAACTTGGCACAAGTATTCCATCTTAAGGTTCTCTTCTTGGGTCTAATTCTCACATACACATGATCACCTACTTCGAATTCTTGATATGTTCTCTTTTGATCTGCATATACTTTTTGCCCGTCTTGCCCGTCTTGGGAAGCTTTTAGATTATGTCGGATCTTCTTTACTGCATGCTCCATCTTAGCCAACATTTCTGGTCCAAGCATTATTTTTATTTCTAGGGTACTCAAATTGATGGGTGTCTGAAATTTCTTATCGTATAATGCCTCAAAGGGACTCATCTTGAGGGATTACTGGTACCCTTCATTATAAGAAAATTCTACTAAATGCAAATAAACTTCCCACTTCGTCGTTTTCTACATCACATACATACATAACATGTCTTCTAGGATTTTATTCACCCGCTAAGTATACCCATCCTTTTGCGGATGGAAAGTTGTGCTAAATTCAATTTGTGTGCCCAAGTCGATGAATAGTGCCTTCCAAAAGGCTGAGGTGAACTTTACATCTTGGTTTGAGATGACTGTTTTCAGAATTCCATGTAATCTAAACTCCTCCCTCATGAAAATGTTTGCAATTTGAATTATTTTTTAATTGGACTATACTGGAATAAAGTGAGATGCTTTGCTCAGCTAATCAACTACCACCATAACAGAGTCATTGCATCTCTTCGATCTTGCTAAGCCTGTAATAAAATCAAGTGAAATGACTTCCCATTTCCATTTTGGTACAGGAATAGGTTGCAACAAACCTGCTAGGTGTTGATGCTCCACCCTAATCTATTGACATTCCGGACATTTGTTTAAGTATTTAAAAATATTTTTACACATTCTAGGCCAAAAACAGTCCTTTCTAAATGTTGTCTGCATTTTCTGGTAACCAAGGTGTCCATAATAAGAGCTTCGGTGATACTCATCCAAGATTAGTTCCTTTAACCTCATTTGATTAGGGATGTATATCCTTCCTCAAAAAACCAATAGATGTTCATTATTGATCTTATAATCTAATTTTCTACCCTGATTTTCTATTTCTTGTGTTTTCTGCCAACAATTTGATATTCAGGATATTTTTGTGCTACCTCCTTCACCTGCTCTTGGAACTTAAATTCCACACGGTTAAAGTAGATTTAATACACATAATGTAGTTTTCTAATTAGGGAGTCAGCGACATGGTTTTCCTTACATTTAGTGTGTTAAATTTCAAAATAAAATTCACTCATAAATGTGTTCCACCTTGCTTTGCATGCATTCAAGTCAGTCTGCTTAAACTAAATAGTCAGGTTTTTGTGGTTTTTTTCAACACAAACTTTTTTCCCAACAAGTAGTGTCTCCATACTTTGAGTGTGTGCACTACCACAGTCATCTCTAAATCATCAGTGGAATATCATTTCTCATGCTATTTCAGCTTTCTAGATTTGTATGCAACAACTTTTCTGTCTCGTGACAACACTACTCCCACACCTTCCTTGCAAGCATTGGTGGAAACCTTAAACTCCTTGTTTGGATGAGCTACCTTCAACATGGGAGAAGTAGTCAATAGTTGATTTAACCATCCAAATTTGATTTTTCATTAGCTATTCCACTTAAATATTTGCCCTTTTCACTACAAGGAGGTAATAGGAAAAGAAATTTTAGATAAACCCTCAATAAAATGTTGGTAATAGACATCCTATCCCATAAAAGAACGTACCTATGCTACGTTATTGGGTACCTTTTATTCCATAATAGTATTGATTTTCTCAGGATCTATCGATATACCTTCAGCATAAATTACATGGCCTAAATACTGGATCTGTTTCTTGTAGATATCGCACTTACTGAATTTGGCGTAAATCTGATGATCCCTCAACATTTTTAGTACCAATCATAAATGTTCCTTATATTCTTCCATGGTTTCTGAGTAAATTAATATATCATCAATGAAGATCAGAAAAATTTATCCAAAAACGGATGAAAGATGCCATGCATGAAACTCATGAAACTTGTTGGTGCGCTGGTTAATCCAAACTATAAAACCACAAACTCATCATGCCCATATAGGGTACGAAATGTTGTTTTATATATATCCTCATTTGTTATCTGTATCTAGTGATATCCAGATCTTGGATCCATATTTGAGAATATAGTTGCACCCTTTACTTGATCGAAGAGATCATCTATTTGTGGTAGTGAGTATTTTTTTTTAACAGTCAATTTCTTAAGTTTTATGTAATCCATACACATTTGCATCGTACCATATTTTTCACGAATAGTACCGATTCTCCCTAGGGAGACACACTAGGACAGATGTATCCCTTGTCTAACAATTCCTATAGCTACATTTTAACTTAGTCAGCTTAGGTACACTCATTCGGTATGGTTTTCATGATATTGGTGTTTCCCCAGGCATTAATTCGATGGTGAAATCGATATCCCGTTTTGGAGGTAGTCCCGATATACTTTCTGGAAGCACATCCATAAAATCCTAGACTACCAGTATATTTTCTAGCATATTGGCCTTGTCCTTTGAGTTGGAGAATCCTACTTGAATATCATAGATTTGACACCCCTTTATAATGCATTTATCCAGCTAGGATGTAGTGATAGGGCATAATTGCAATGGTTTCTTAATTCCTTGTAACTCTTTGCGAGTACCATCTTCCACCTTAAAATAGATGATTTTCTCTTTGCAATCTACTAATGACCAATGCCCTTCTAACCAGTCCATTCCTAGCAATATATCGTAGGAACCCAAGGGTAAAATATTAAGCTCAACATTTATATGTTGCTTTCCTATTTATAAGGAATAGTTTGAGACTTTAGCATTAACCCTTCTCTTTGCCCCAGTAGCTAATTGTACCTTCCAGGAAGTTTTAAATCTCTAGCTGTGAAATTACATTTTTCAACTATCCATGGATTTATGCAACTTAAACTGGATCCAAGATCTACCAAATAGAAACATTTGGGGAATATAACTTACCTTTAAGTTCTATCATGGTCAGCTGGAAATATTCGTACCTATCTTCTAGTGCAGCATTTATCCTTGGTATATTTCGTGCAAAATCCCCCACTGTGGATGCCTCTTGTAGATTGGCTAGATTTTCGTTTCTCCCATGGTCAGGACAGTTCTTATAGTCATTTCCCTCACCACATCCCCAACATTGCAGTGGTGGTTTCTACATCTCCCCATGGTCTGGTCTTCTGGATGCTTCAGTAGGTCATTCTTTTATTGGCCATTTGGGCTTTTGTTGGTTTTTCCCATATTGTCTATTTGTTGGGTTTCTTGAAGCATTTTTATAATTTCCTGGTTTGCTAAATTTAAAACTTGAATGCAAGTACCTTTCTAACCCTTCTTTGGTGGCCAACTCCTACCAGCATCTCCTTGTACCTTGGACTGCTAATAGCACATTCGTGCTTTTCAAATTACAACATCCATAGTCCTTGGATTCACAAATTCGATCTTCTCCTTCATGTGAGCAGGCAAGCTACTCAAGAATCATTGTACGTTTTCTTTTTCATCTCTCAAATAGGGTACATACCTCAGTAAGGAGGTAAATTTAGCTATGAACTCATTCATAGACAAGTGTCCCAAACTAAAATCATGAAATTCTCGAGATTTTTCATCTTAAAAATGTTCAGTTATCTATCTGTCTTTCTAGAATTCGTCCCAAGTCATGTCTTGGTCCTCAATTCCCCACACATTTTTAACTTCCTCCAACCATAATGTGGCTTTTTCCCGCAATTGGATATGGCTAAGAGATCCTTGAGCTTGCTACTATATTAATAAACTTGAAAATACTTTTTCATGTTAATTATCCATGCTTCCACCACTTCTTCAACCTCTCCATCAAAGGTAGGAGGTTTAATTTTCCGAAATTCACCTTGCAGCTCTACTTTATGTTTTTTCATCTCTTTTTGATCTGAAACTTTTACTTCGTTGGGTATGAATTCCTTCCAGATTTTCATTAACTTGTTGTTGATGCTCACCCTCTTCATGGGTGTCCCTCTCTGGACTAGGCTATGCTGCACGATGGTTTTTCTTATCTGAGAGGATTTTAAGGGTCCTCTCTTGTTCCTGCATTAACCTTTCATTATCACTTTTTACTCGAACCATCTCTTCCTGTAGTTGTTGCACCATATCCATAAGTCTATGGGTCTGATGTTGTTTTTCCTCGAGTAGTCTATTGGTTTGATGATGCTGATCCACACCTAGCTGCACCCACATTTCCATGTTCATATCTAGGTTAGACTGGGGGTGAGATTCCCTCGTAGTTCTGGGCACTTGATATATGGACCCTCTCCTCATCATGTCCTGACAACCTTTCTATTTTCTTCTTCCTGTCTCTATGCACAATTTTACACACCCATTATTATTTAATTGGCCCATCTGGGTCCCAACATGTGAACGCTGCTCTGATACCACATGTGACATTCATTGACACCATTATTCTAAACTAATGATAATAATAGTAAAAAAGAAATGATTTACTAAGAAGTAACTAGAAGTAACTATAGCTAAGTAATAAAAAATAAATCTTTAAAACAATACAAAATTAACAATACAACTATGACAATTGTTACTCCGCAACAAGACATATATATTTATTGGTTATGATGGCTTGCTACCTTCGTAAGCATGATAAACCATGCCATGGTGCTTGTGCAAAGGATTTAATAATTAAACCTTGTCATAATTATCATTTCCAAACTTATTATTTGATTCTCAATACAATCTATAGATTTTTGATACATTAAGAGGTATTGATATATAACCTTATCTCATTGGGATACTAGGTACAAAATATTAATTGGAATTTAATTACGCCTAACCTATTTGCATCTAGTTTTACCTGTGGTGCCGGTGGAATTGATACTTCCACAACACCTTCTCAATTATTTCCACTGACAGCTGGAGTTTGGGCAGTGTACAATTGTTTTAGCTTGCGTCGTTGATCAATCCATCAATGATTGGAAGGTCTGACAACTCGCTATGATCGTTAGGGTAACAAACCCCACCTTTTTCTAGCATTCTGACCTAATTTTGTCGCGGCCTCTTCCATAGTCCAGCTATGCAACTAATCCATGGCGACAGCAACAACTTGAGGTTGATCTTTTGGTGGATGGCGTAATTTTTGAAGTCATTCTATGCACAATTAATGGGTTTTACTCTATTTGTCTTCAACTCACATTTCTCTCACTGATCTTTCACTTTCACTGTTTCTTTGTTTGTTGAGTTGTTGATCTATTGTGATTTTTTTTTTTTTGCATGTTTCAATGTGAAAGGAAATGACCCATTCTCAAGGTGATGGAGTTCCATCAAGCTCTCATCTCTCCCAACTAGTAAATATTTTACTCGAAACTTTTGCATGTTCAGGGTTCCTATTTACTCTGTCTTCACTTTTATTGAGGTTCTATGTTTCAACCTTCCTGGTTTGTGGAGGAATCCGCTTGTCCTATGGCGCACCATCGCTCACTCTACCAAAGGAGGTAGCGCTAGTCAGGGTTTTAGTATTTCTCTTACAATGAGGTCAAGTAAGTATACAATGGAATTCATATTAAAATTTTCATGCTCTGTATTTAGTTATTATCACTCGTCATCATACTGAGGGTTTTATCCCTTTGATGAGCAGCTTATTGTCTCCTTCTGAACTCATCTAGCTATATCCATGAGTGGTTGCTCGACATTTCTTGGGGACTTAGTCTTTTTAGATTTACTATTTAAAGTTTGAAGTTTAAAACCCTCTTTCAAGGTGTCCTCCAACTCGAAATTGGTTGTTCATTTTTTGAAGAAACTATAATAATTTTTGTAAAGACTATAATTATTCTTTTGTTAAAATAGTGGAATCTATTATGTAAATGTACGATCATTATTTTCTCTCTCTTCCAGGAGAAAGACCATTTAGCGCTTCGATTCTAGTTTTTTCATAGGGAATATATATCATTATACACAGTTCTTATATAGATTTGCTTTTTCGACTCTGTTACAAATCTACTATTACTCAAGTTGTATTTTAAGCTATGTTCTGGTTATGACATCCATTCTAGAATTTCCTAGAGTTATTAAACTTTGTTTTCGATGTTGAGTTTGAATGTTTAAACCCTAATCTTTCATTTTCTTGGGTTAGTTCGACAGAGGGTTTTCGGCCACCATGCCATGGTTTCACCTGTTAAATGATTGCAGTAATCTCAACTGCTAGCACTAGAATTTTTAACTGGTAATTTTGTAAATACAAGAATGCTCATATTTACCACTCCTCTTGTTTCCTTTATGAAATCAGTATTACATAAACTCGATTAAAATTTCTCATTGTCGTTCTTTTATTTAAATTAATTTGCAAACAGTTTCATTCTTCTTTTGAGTAGAGACAGTTGTTCTTTTTATCATATTCCTTTGGCTTTTTCACACAGTTATAATGTTATTTTCAGTGATATATCAATATAAACATACATTTTTTTTTATCAAGTTTACATTCTTGGATAGTAGGAATTTAGACTAATTTAGGATAGAAAACACATGACCCATACTGGTTATTCTGACTAGGGTCTTAAACCATTGTTAACCTTTTTAGCACTTAGTTCAGGTCTTACATTTTTGTAAAAAAACTATTCTTTTTTTAATTATTGGACACTCTATTTTCTTAGGGAATTTTCCCATAATTATTTTCACATACATTTCTTGAATTGTTCTCAAACATTTATGTACAAAGACCTGTCCTTTCTTTCTAGAAGGATATTCCTAACAATTATAACAATTAAAATCATATACATATTTTAAATTGAAAAGAAAACTACTCTCTCACTTAGGATTCTTTCTTCTCTATTTCGAGCTTATAATACTTATCTCAGGTTAAACCAGAAACTAATGGTAGCCTCCCAACCATGAGAGAGGAAATTAAGTCCTTAGCTCCCCCCGTGCTCCCAACCATGAGAGAGGAAATTACGTCCTCAACTCCCCCCGTGCTCCTCACCAGAGTGAAATTAATTAGCATTTCTATTGGAGAAATACCTCGAGACCTCAGTCCAACCTCTTCTCTAGTGTTAGATTCCAGAGTTCCACTGGCACTGACTATCTCTGGACCACTATCACCTTATAGCCAACTAGTTGTTCTGTTCTCATTTCACAAAATCCCTTCTCCTCTCTAGGATTTTCCTTTTATCCTCCGAGGATAAGGTAACTGTAAATAACTACTCTAATCCAACTACTCTCGAATCTTGCAAAAAAATTGCCCATTAGTTATGGAAACAAAATGATAAATTAATTATTTATTCAAAAGAAGGAAATAAATCTTGTTCATGATTAACATATTTGTTAATCTTTGTTTACTTTAAAAATCAAATGTATATTTTAAAATATCATATCTTTAATCTCTATTTACTTAAAAATTCAAATGTGTATTTTAAGATAACATAAAGAAATTAAACTGGTTGTTACAGTTGTTTAGTAACTTCCATTTCTATTATTTACTAATATCTTGTTTCTACTTTTATTTCATTTTCATTTAACTTTTTTACTTTTTTTTTTTTTTTCTATTGTTTATATTTTCATAAATTATAGTTTTTTCTCCATATTTTAATTTAAGGTGACTTATTACTATATCATTTTATCAATTTAAAAAAATTGATTATAATATATATATATATGAGGACATTATTGGAATTGTTTTTAAGAAAATTTTAATTCTGAAAATTTGATTTTAAACCACATAAAATTATCATCCACTAATCAAACTAGAAATTCAATTTTTAAAAAATTTTAAATTATTTTTTAATTTCTAAAAAATAAGTTTAATATTTAATTTAACCAAAACTTTAATAAACTTTAGTCATTTCTTTTGATATATATATATATATATAACTCATGTTTCTATTTCTTTAAAATTAAAAATTATAATTAAAAATTTTTCAAATGAAATTGGATTTATATTAATTCAGTGAGAAAATAAATTAACCTTAGAATATGGAAAATAACTTTGGTTTTTGTTTTTTAAATTAAGAAATTATAATTAAAAAAATAAAAAACTTATGCCATTCAATTTTGTCAAAAATTTCGATAGGTACTTAAACAAAATTTATTTTAAAAAAAAAAATTATGGCCTCTAAATATTATGTAGAAAATTGTGATAGATATTTTTCTATCTTAATTGATGTAGTTTTATTTTAGCCATATATAAAATCTATTAAATTTAATCTAAAAAAATATAAATAATTACAAGGTGTTCCTATTATGAGCTTTGCTGGGATGAACAGTGCTCCAGCCAATCTCTGTGCTCCACCTATCGCCCTTCTTCCCTGTCAAAAATTGACACTTGGCAGCCCTCCATTCCACTCTGCTGCTCTCAACTCTGGCCGTGCTGCTGTCCAATCAACGTCGCGCTGCGGTTTATATGTTGCGGCATGTAATCTCCTCGGCGGTCCCGCAATCATAGCTGGTGGCTAACAAAATTCGACTTGGTTTTCAAATCATTTAATGCTCCTCCGTTTGAATACAAATGCCAATGTGATATTATTTAATACAATCTTCGTTGGCGGTCTACGTGGTGATCACCGATGGTTAACACGAATCTTGGCACCATTTATAAACTTGCGGTCAATTCAAATATTCCCGCGGTAATCAATGTACATGTCACAATTTGAAATATGATTAAATCTTTAGCTTTTGCAAATTGCGGTTTAATAAAAGGATTATGTCATAATAAAATGATGTGGGTTTTGTTTTTATACCAATGTATTTAAACCATGGAATTTTAATAATGCATTGTATGATAGTTTCAATACATATAACTTTATTAACCCACCATGTTTTATAATTATGTGTTGTAATAAGTCGAAACATGTGATTTATTTTGCAATAGGAATTCTTGTGATGTTTTAAATTTGTTTTGTGTTTTTTAAATTTATATTTTTAGTATTATTTTTTGGTTTTATTTTGTTTTAAAAGAATTTAATTTATTTACAAGATATATAAAAAATAAAAAATGCTTTTATTTTTATTTTATTTTATGTTTATTTTATATTTTTTGGATTTTGAAGTTTTAAATAAAGAAGCCTAACGTGTCCCTATTATGAGCTTTGCTGGGATGAATATTGCTCCCAGACAATCTTTGTGCTCCGCCTATCGCCCTTCCAGCCTCTCAAAATTTGACACTTGGCGGTTGCTCCCACCCTCCTGCTCTCAGTTGCTTCTCGCACGCGTTAGCTCCTCCGCGTCCGTGCTGCTCTCGCGTCGTCCCATTTGGTAATCTGGATTTGAATCTAGGCGTTGTACACTATTTGTTGTCATTATGTGAATTTGCAGATCCAAATGCCTGGTTTTGTCATAGCCTATGGGGTTTTTTTGGTGTTAAGCCCTTCTCCAGTATTCGGATATTCTATGGCACTGAAATCTACTCTGAGATGTTGTAAGCAGAATGTTTAGGAAGGAACTCGTTTAGTTGTAACGACCGACTGTAAATTTATTTCTTAATTCTATTTCTGGATTGTTTGAAATTTGTAGGTTGTTCCTCGCGATATATAAAAATTCAGGTCCTCATTCCATGATTTTTGCCAATGCATTGACGGTTGCCCATATTATAAAGTTTAAGACACTGTGCCCATACTCTATATGCCTGTTGTAGGTGGAACACCTGCATCTTGGCCTTTTGCGGAGCGTGATGCAGAGAGGGCGAAAAAAAGGTATGATTTGGAGGATCTCCGTAAAACCCCACAATTAGTATTAGGGGATTCGAATAAAGACGATTCAAATAAGGGCAGAGCAGGCTACAGCTATGTGCGGAGTCCATCGCCGGCTCCTGGAGTGGACGAGTCTTCATTCATCACATGGGGAGAAATAGAAGGAACTCCATTGAGATTAGAGACAGAGGATACCCCTGTTGGTATTGGGGGTGTCGGGAATGATCCTCATGTATAATTTGTGCATGTAGCTCCATCTGTAATTTGTGGCTGTCCTCTTTAATGTTCTACTTTTGACAGTCACTAGTTGTTCAGATGTCATTGAGCATCTGAACATTGTACAAACCTCTGATGTAATATTTTAATTCTGAAATGGGGCTCAAAAACTTTAAAATGCTTTTGAATTACATCTAATTGCGTCAAGGAAGAAAATGGAAACCAATGATTCTAGCAGTAATAGTTGTTGATGAAAGGGAATTTTATGTTTTAACCAAGTCAGTGATTTTGATATGCTTCATGCTTGTTTCTGTTAGATCCATATTGGGATTTGGTGCATATGGCATGCCAATTTCACATTCGACTCACTAAAGAAATTATAATGTCCTTTGTTAGCTGGATTGAAATCGATCTTTATTGCGTGTAAAACAATTTTTAAGTGTTTGGTGCTCTGCTCGGGAGGTAAGAATATTAATTTTAAATACCCATATTTTTGAATGAAACTTTGTTTGCTTTCATGTCTTTCATAGTTCATTTGCAGGGTCGAGAAGCAAGCAGAAATGTAAACTCTTTTTTATTTTTCTATTTAATTTGAATCAATGCTACATCTAACCTCTCGAACTTGGTTAAGTTATAATCAAGGGCTTTATATTGTCCAGGGTTTGAACCAGGGCCGTTAAGGTGATCGTCCTCTGTCTCGATAGCTACCACAGAGCGACGGACCAAAGAAACATAATTTTGTTCCTTATTTCTATCCTTTTTTATTTGTCAATTGTTTGGTTGTACTTTTTGTGTTGCTCTTACTTGATTAAAGTTTGTTACCTGTTATGTATATTGTCTAAGTTTCAACAGTTTGTATTTTGTGTGTGTGGTGTTAAAATTCACAAGACTCACAGATTATATGCGGCAAAGATATTGGCCTGTAGCACTTTATTTTGCATATATTATTATCCTGCATCCACAATCAAACATTGTGCATGCCTTGCCTATCTATGCTCATGCGGATCCAATCATCTATGTGGGTTCTTAACACGGACAAAAACATGGCCAAGAAAACAAATGAAGGCACCGTTGAAAGGTAAATGTTTTAGTTTGAATTACTTAAGACACCCACTCAGTCAAACATTTATGTGAACTCAGGCAATATTGTAGTTCAATCCGAAGCGACCTTTGTAATATTGCAATTTGTCCGTCTGAAAAGCTTTCACTCATGCATTGTCTAAAATTGACCCAATCTCACAAAATTCCATCTGTGCATTTTGCTTCTCCACTTGTTGCTGAACTAAGTGGATTGTCATGGCAATGCAACTCTGGCTATCACATCTAAAAACTATGGGACTCAACTGTCCCGTTTCAAAATCTGCAGATCAACTTTCTTGATCAGACTAGCTGCTTGATTTCATAAAAAGCTGCTAGGTACTCTGCTTCCACACTCAAAAGAGAAATATTGGATTGCTTCCTACTAGCCTATGAGACGATTCCACCCTCCTATTTGAAGCAGTAATCTCATGTCGGCCCATGACATCAAAATCTCTTGCCCATCCACATCACAGTATGTGATTAGCTGCAATGCATCGTCCAAACTCCCACTGATGTGATTCTGAAGTCCGTTGGACATAAAATACTTGAAAAATGCGCTAAATTGCTTTTGACTATTGCGAATCAGGACATCCCAAGAATTTAATTACATTACTGATAGCATATGTGATATCAGGACTCACACCTGAAAATTACAATCTATAACTACTCAAGATTTGACTAACATTGCCAAAGACATTTACAATATCAGGGCTCGTTGTTATGTTCCAAAACTTTTAATCTGAACCCCACTGTAACATAGAAATTAGACCCAAAAAATACTACTGTTTTCTACGAAACACTGTTTGAAGTCCTGTATTGTGAACATTATTTTGCCATAGAAATGTACTCATGTGGGTAATAGTGTGGTCTCCAAAGAATCTATATATCTTAAATAAATCCTAGACATATTGTAGGGCTTTCTGTAATCAAGTGTCATAGATAGGAGATTTTGAAATTGTAGAAGTTATTCCAAGACGCTAATTAGTGAATGCCTTCACCTTCAACAATGAAATATAAGTTGCAGCACAGGCTAGCACTTGTCTCGAAAAAACGAAAAAGTATTAAAATCTACAGATGAGGAATTATTTTATATTTGTTTTATATTTAAAAAGAGATTTAAATTTTGAAATATTTGTTATACTTTACAAATTTAGAATTAAAATTATTCTATATTTGTTTAAAAATTTAATTCATTTCTAAATTATTTTATTTTACAACTATATTATTTAAAATTTGTTAAAAAATTATATATTTAAAAATTAATTAATTTATTTTAAACAAATCGATATTAAATTGATAATTACGATGAAGGTGTCCCTATTATGAAGGACTTCGCCTGTCTCGCATGAGGTCCTTCGGCGTTCAGGCAGGTCATTTAATAAA
>JAXQQM020071732.1:0-86989 GCA_034641835.2 Pinus albicaulis
GAAATTTTTTTTGGCTCTGAAACTGTATGGGTAGCACCCCTCAAGTGGGTAGCGCCCTTGTTATTTTACACAGGCTGAGGAGGTTAAGTGGGTAGCGCCCCTCAAGTGGGTAGCGCCCCTCCTGTATGGGTAGCGCGCACTTTTCTATGAGTAGCTACATAGTGCATTTTTTAGGAAGCTTTTGGAGGCCTTCCCGGTGTCCAAATTGGGCGTGGGATAGATTTTTGGAAAGATATTGGAGTCTACTTTCCAACCCAAGTATAATTTTGAAATTTGGATTTCATTTACCCTATCAAAAATCAAATCTCCCAAGACTGGTCAAAATGAGCAGAATGAGGCTGCCTCAAGGCAGAGCGCTGTTGCAGTCAACTTTTGAAGGTCTTCCTCAACTCCAAATTGAGCTCATGATAGCTCATTGGAAAGATATTTGTGTCTAGTTATCCTTTGACTCATCAAGAAAGTCATTTAGCCAACCATGCTAGGAGAAATCTTGATTTTCCCAAGGTCACTTCAGAGGTGCATTCAATTCTCCTGAGGCAACGATATTTTTGACATTTCTCTAAAACCATGATACCTGTGTAAAAAGTGAAGGAGGTTTTTCTTCCTTGGCATGTTTTGGACAAAAACCTCTCTCAGTTTCCCAAATTTCATCTTTTATTGCTCTGAAACATCTTTTGAGTGAAACCGATCCCGATGTGTGAAACAAGGGATTTTGTCGAAATGAAGCGAAATGAAGGGGATAAAGGGCTTCTAAATTCTTGGGGAAATTTTGGGACGTAGGGAGGGATGTTAGGAAGCAGGGGAAAGTGGAATCACAGAGATTGAGTGAGGGGAAAGGGTCCAAAAGGGCAAAACACAGGCCTAGCCTAGGAAATTGCCAAGTTTTGGCTAGAAACTAGGGTTTGTGCAAAAATGAGGAATTTGGGGGATCTCAGTGATGGGAAGTGTTTAATTAGGTGAATTAATGATAGGGGAAGGTTTATGAACATCAGGATACAAGTTTTTCGATGATTTGACCATCCAAGAGAAATTACCTCCAAAACCCTAGGAGAGGGAAATGGACCTTACCAAGGCACAACTGAAGCATGAACGAGGTGTAAAATGACCCAACGGAACTTGACATGATGATGACAACCCTCTGAATGATGGTACACTCAGCTGAATGGTGACATGGACTGACATTTGGACAAATTTGAAAAGAGTGAAGACCAACCCTAGACCTAATGCCTAGTGATCAAATTTTGCTTGAAGATTCTTTGAAATGACAAAATTTGACCTTGATACTTTGAAATCACTTTGAAAGAGCATGTTTGATCACTGGAGGAAGGCTGCAAAGGCTGACTCTAACATTGGCTCCAATGGGGATGGTAGCTCCTTGGAGGTGCCAAGAACGACAGATCTTTGGGAGAGCAGACTAGTGCCTTCATCCATTGGGCGATGGAATCATTATTTGAACGGATAACACAAAACCTTTGACACATTTATTGAATGAAAACTTGACTGAAAACTGACTGAAACTTGACTAAAACTTGACTCAAACCGACTCGATGGCAAACTGAAATAACTTGAAAAAAACTGACTCAACAGACCAAACACAAATGACTCATGACTGACTTAAAACAAGAATTTACAAAGCTTTTGGAAAAAAGGCAGCAATCCATCAAGATTTGGAATCATGATGACAACCACCTGCATACTAATGAAATATGTACAATCATGTATAATTGGCTTTCCAATGTAACCATTCAAGCAGATGGCTTCTTGACTGATTTCCCTGATCAGATCTGCTGGTCAACAATACAAACTGATAACTGGGCATCCAAAAACATAGCTGACCATGATCTCCTTCATCACTGAACACTGCAATAATCGCTTTCACTGCTGACTGTAACAAATCTACCATTGGATCCTGAAAAACATGAGGATTTACCTCCAGCTGAAAGAACAAGGTGTCTTTTTCTCCTGCTTCTAATTCTGATCTTCCTTCATCATGTACTTCAGTAACAATATGTTCCTGGGCTTCAAAAAACTCTGAACAGGTAGGTGAGCAAATCTCTTCTTGAAAAAACATTTCAACACATGAGACATATGAAGGAGAATCTGAATGGAAATCCTGAATGTTTTGATCTTCTATAGTATGAATGTACTGTAGGTCATCTTCATATGATATGACAGTCAGATTATCATGTTCCTCATTGCATTCATCAATCATGAGAAAAGCAACTTTAGATGATTCTTGAAACCCAAACATGACATTCCTATCATCTACCATAAATTCATCCAAAGGAACTGTTTCACTTACTTGAACATAGATTTCATCTCGTTGTTCATGAACTGACTGAATTACTTCTTTCTGAAGGCTGTGTTCTAATGAACTGAAAACATTTGAATCCATACCTTTGTTTTCTTCTTTCCGGATGATCTCAACAGCAGAATTCTCCTTGATGGGTTTCAACACAAGATATGCTTGGTCATCACAATCTGAATGTAGATCTGAAATAGCTGGCTGATCATTATCACAATCTGAAACTGAAACTTGAGTTCTCGGCATGCTGTCTTCTTCTGTGGGCAGATCTGAAATGACACTTTCTCTTTCATCACTTTCAGCCATATAGACATCTTCAACCTGCTGATCTATAAAGCTGCTTACAAGACTGTCATCCATTTCAGAAAAGGAAGAAGTTCCACCATCACCTTCTTGACCATGTGCACACTGCAGATCTGCGTTAACTTGAGCTGGAACATGACCTTTCAATAGCTGATCTATCTCATCTTCAGATAGAGGAGATAATACCTTTTGTTTTCTTTTGCTCAAATAGTGATTGTCTTCATTGATTTCAAGTGAAGGAGTATACAAACTTTCCTCATACTGCTGATCCATTTCATATAATTCCTATTCACTGTCAAGATGCAAAATTCCTTCATCTTCCACCACACTAAAATCTTGATCCTGCTGCAAATTTTCATGATCGTCTTTATGCTGCTGAAATGGATTTTCATATAGGGCTTCCATGATCTCATCATCCATGAAATTATCGTCTTCATAATATTTCTCAAGGCTTTCAATAAAAGTAGAAGCATGTTTGCAACAGTCATGAACTAAATTTAATGATGGATAAGATACTTGATATCTTTCAATGAACAGGGCATGAAAATCCTTCAAACAATAAATACAGGCCAGCGGCAAATTTTCATACCAAGATTGGGCTTCACCTTCCAGAGTGGCCAGAAATACCTTCATCAAGCAATCTTCAGGAAAATCCACCTTCAACTTGCGAATATGCATGTGAAATCTGACTAGATGTAAAGCAGCATCTTTCTTACCATCATCGTTAAACGTAGGCAGATTCCTTGACCAATCTACCTTGGGCATCTTATTCGGAAAACCTGGAATGTGGTCTCGGCTCATGGGAGCGTATCTTCTCGTGATTCGGTCCATCTTGAAAATCTCACAGCTACTGATCTCCCTGCAGTGAAGTCACCATGAAGTATCGATTTCTGGATTTGTTCAGTGAATGAAATCGCCAGGTGAATGATTTCAGCCTTCTTATGTCTGATCGTTGTCCACCATCAACCATCAGATCTGAACTTGATACATGTACTGGGGAAATTTACAAGTTAAATGCTACGATTACAAGTTAAACCGGAGATCGACTGAAGCAGCGTTTATCTACTTCGCTGATGCATAGCAACAGCGTTTCGAAGGCTACCTGGCGTGACTTCAGACTCCGTCTATAACAAGAAAACGTTTTGAGTTTCTCCCCAGTATGGTCGCCACTATGTTAGCGCTCAAATCTACCTTAGGCTGAAATAAGGTAAAACTCAAGGCTACATCAAACCACGCTCAGCCTCGTAGCTAGCCCTACGAGGACAGGAGAGGGCTCTCTCCGGGTCTATCTCGGCAAAGGATCTTCAAAGGGGCTGAGATGACTTATAATGAACAATGAATACTAATTTTAGGCTAGTAAAGAGATAGGAATGTTTGATTTTGATTTTTTGGGTTTTCGTTGGAGAAATGGGAAAAAACAATTTTGGGTCCGGGGATAAGGTCAGATCTTTGCAGATTTCGAGTTGGGGCGAGGTAGGCAATAGTCTTAATGCTTTTGATTGGATATATGGATAGATCAGAACGAAAGGGAGCTGAAAAGGGCAAGGATGAACATGGATCCTTCTCAAACAGGCGAAAACATGTAAAATTAAATGAATTCAAAGGCAGAGCACTGTGAACAATGGATTCAACCTCATCTACTCATTCATTTAATTTAAGAAGCATAAGTGAGAAATGGCATACATAAAACATGAAGGAACTTACAATAAACTGAGAGAAAACACCATTAAGAATAGAGAGCCACAATAATCCCAACAGGTGCCGCAAAACCTCTGATCTTTCCTTAGTCAAAATATGAAAAATATGTACAATGTGTGCCAAAGTTTCCCAAGAGTCCAACCTCTCCAACCTCTGAAAATGATTGAGAAATTACATCATATAGATCACTCTAACCCCTTCCCACACCTCTAGGGGTCGAAATCCTCCTTCTAGGAGCAGTTCCAACAAATTCTAATCAAGGAGCTAAAATCTAGGCAGTTAACAACTTGCCTCTAAAAGAGTGGAAACTGATTCATTTACATGATTTTCACTTTTTTGAGAGTGAATCTTCTAGAATAGGTAAAAATGAGCCAAAGTTACATGTCAACCATAAATTTACATCATGAAAACCCAAAAATTTCATCCACAAGCAAAACTGGTCCCAACTGGCCGAAATTCTGAGCTGGAAGTTGAAAATTCAGCCAAAAATTTAAGTGGGTAGCGCCCCTGAATTAAGTGGGTAGCGCGCCTTTCAACCTGATTTTGAGGCACTTCCTGGCATCCAAATTGAGCTCATGATAGCTCGTTGGAAAGCCCTGGATGTTGGCTATCCAAACCAAGTATAATTTCTCAATTTGGAGCTCATTTGCCCCTCCAAAACTTCATTCTCCCAGGAGTACTTCCTGCTGGTGCAAAAGGTGGCAGCAAGGTGGTTTTCATGGTGTTTTTGAGCTTTTTGACCATCCAGAATCTGATGAAATGCTTCGGCAATGCCTGAGGATGCATAACTTACCATGAAAAATCCAAAAATGCAAAGATTTCCTTCAGCAAGTGTCCCGAAAAAAAGTGAGCATATGGACGCGCTACCCGCTTAACTGAAAAACCTGTTTTTAGACCAAAATATTTCGAAATGACAAAAATTTCTCCGAATTTGCTCAAATTCAGAGCGAAGACCCTCCATCATGTATCATGCCCAACCAACAAAGCCTCGGCCAAAATCCGGAGTGGATCAGGCCTTTTCCGTCGTTTTAGTGCTCTCCTGGTGCATGCAGTTCCTGTGGTGAAAACACTGTCTCGGTTGTATGTGTCGGTCTCTATCATGGTGTCACAATGTGTATGAAAGTATGCTGATATGGTTATGATGAAAACAAGATTTTGGTGTATGCTCCAATGTCAGATGTGTCACATATATGTCAAGGTGCTATAGGAAATATCACAATGGGAAAAGGACCGTCACAAGGAGTTTGAATGGAAAATAGCCACTCCTTGACTACATGGGGATTTGACAAGTGAATAGGAATGAGTGTATTGTAGTGTAGGTCAATAGAAATAGCCCTTGCAGTGTTTGACAATGTCAATGGAGGATGTGGACAAGTGAAAATGGGACTATGTCATAACATGAATGATGAATAGTGTGAAAATGACAATGGCAATAACAATGAGAGCAGTGATGTAATGGCAAAGAGAGAGCGTGAGACTGAGGTAAATGATGAGAAGAGACACCACTGAAAGTAGATGCATGAGCATATATATCAACCACACTAGTTTGCAAATCCCCACACAATCACTCATATTTGTTTCAAAACCCCAAGAAGTGAATTTGGAAATAAACATAGGGTTTACATTTCTCCACATTAAACATTTGTTTCTCCACTTTCAAAACACCATAATCATGTCCAAAATTCACTGAGCAAACGTAAAGAACCTACTTGCAAGCAGTTGGAGGCAATTTGGCATGAATCTGGACGAAGGAGCAAAATTTTTTGGCTCTGAAACTGTATGGGTAGCGCCCCTGCCCAATGGGTAGTGCCCCTCAAGTGGGTAGCACCCGTGTTAATTAACACTGGCTGTTGGTGTTATGTGGGTAGCGCCCCTCAAGTGGGTAGCGCCCCTCCTGTATGGGTAGCGCGCACTTTTCTATGAGTAGCTACATAGTGCATTTTGCAGGAGCCTTTTGGAGGCTTTTCCGGTGTCAAAATTTATCGTGTGATAGCTCGTTGGAAAGCTCTTGGAGTCTACTCTCCAAAAAAAGTATAATTTTTCAATTTGGATTTCATTTACCCTATAAAAAATAAAATCTCCCAAAACTTGTCAAAATGAGCAGAATGAGGCTGCCTCAAGGTAGAGCGCTATTGCAGTCAACGTTTGAAGGTCTTTCTCAACTCCAAATTGAGCTCATGATAGCTCATTGGAAATATATTTGTGTCTAGTTATCCTTTGACTCATCAAGCAAGTCATTTAGCCAACCATGCTAGGAGAAATCTTGATTTTCCCAAGGTCACTTCAGAGGTGCATTCAATTCTCCTGAGGAAATAGTATTTTTGACATTTATCTAAAACCATGATACCTGTGTAAAAATTGAAAGAGGTTTTTCTTCCTTGACATGTTTTGGACAAAAACCTCTCTCATTTTTCCAAAATTCATCTTTTATGTTTCTTAAACATGATTTTAGTGAAACCTATCCCGATGTGTGAAACAAGGGATTTTGTCGAAATGAAGCGAAATGAAGGGGATAAGGGGCTTCTAAATTCTTGGAGAAATTTTGGGAAGTAGGGAGGGATGTTAGGAAGCAGGGGAAAGTGGAATCTCAGAGATTGAATGAGGGGAAGGGGTCCAAAAGGGCAAAACACAGGCCTAGCCTAGAAAATTTCCAAGTTGTGGCAAGAAACTAGGGTTTGTGCAAAAATGAGGAATTTGGGGGATCTCAGTGATGGGAAGTGTTTAATAAGGTACATTAATGATAGGGGAAGGTGTATGAACATCAGGATACAAGTTTTTCTAATTATTTGACCATCCAAGAGAAATTACCTCCAAAACCCTAGGAGAGGGAAATGGACCTTACCTAGGCACAACTGAAGCATGAACAAGCTGTAAAATGACCCAATGGATCTTGACATGATGATGAAAACCCTCTGAATGATGGTACACTTAGCTGAATGGTGACATGGACCGACATTTGGACAAATTTGAAAAGAGTGAAAACAAACCCTAGACCTAATGCCTAGTGACCAAATTTTGCTTGAAGACTCATTGAAATGACAAAATTTGACATTGACACCTTAAAATCACTTTGTAAGAGCATGTTTGATCACTCGAGGAAGGCTGCAAAGGCTGACTCTAATGGTGGGGTGAATCTCTCCAATGAAGTCTAAATCCCATTGTTGAAAAGGAGCTTCAACAGTAATGGGATGCAAAGGCAAAGTTAGGAGTTTTCTCTTGCCATCAAAAATTTGGCACTTATGGCAAGTTATGACCAATTTGTGGGTATCAGGAAAAAGGGTGGGCCAATAATATCCAGCTCTAAGGAGTTTTTTAGTTGTGGTTTTCAAGTAAAGTTGGCCTCCACATTCTCCTCATGTAGCTCATGCATGATTTTACCTGCATCATCCTCAAGCAAACATTTAAGCAAAATGCCTACAAAATTTTTCCAATATAACACCCTATATAAAATGTAGAATTTTAAGGATTTTTGTTTCAGGAATCTATCTTTTGTCTTTGATAAGGTAGGAGGAGAATTAATATAGAAAAGAACATATAGGATATCAGCATACCAAGATGAATTTAGAAATGGTTTTTCAACATGAAGAGTTGTGCATTCTTCTTGTTCTTCTAAAACATCAACCATATTCATATCTAATGCTTGGAAGTTTGATTCAGCCATAAGTTTTGCAATTCCTTGTCCTTTAACCAGTTTGGTGGGTCTAATTTCTAAATCATACTCTAAGATAATAGAAATCCATTTTCCCCTTTTACCATTAGGGTCTTGATTCAGAATATCCTTAACAACTGTATGTGGGACAAAAGCAATGATATGAGAGTGCAAAATGTAGACTCGGAAATCTTTCAATGCTTTTATCAAGGCTAAGGCTTGTTTCTCCATGAGGCTATACTTTATTGGAGCATCCCTTAATGTTTTACTGAAAAAGGCTATGGGTTGTTCTTTCTCCATGGTATTATTTTGCAACAACACTGTAGCAATGGTATGTTCAGATGCAAATGAAAAAATGTAGAAATCTTTGGTAAAATCAGGACTGATAAGAACTGGTGTTTGAGTAAGAGCTTGTTTTACCAGTTCAAATTATTGTTTGGCCTTTAAAGTCCATTTCACTCCCATATCCCTTTTGAGCATGTTTGTAATATTTCTCAAAATTTCAGCAAGGTTGGGAATGAACCTTCTCAAAAATTTGATCTTCCCAATGAAAGATTGAAATTCCTTGATATTTCTGGGATGGATGATTTGCAATATGCCTTCAATCCTTTTGGGGTCTACTTTGATTCCTTCTTTATAGATTATGTGGCCTAGGATTTTTCCTTTTTGGAGACCAAAAAGTGTTTCCATGGGATTCAAACATAGGCCATATTTCCTACATTTCTAAAAAACATTTCTCAAATGGACTAAGTGATCTTTATCAGTTTTAGAGTAAACAGTGATGTCATCAAGGTAAATGATTATAAAGTAGCCTATGTCTTCTAAAAAATCTATGTCCATGGCCCTTTGGAATGTGGCCCCTACATTCATCAAACCAAATGGCATTTTTACATACATGAATTAACCCCAAGGTGTGGTGAAGGCAGTTTTGTGTTGATCACTTGGGAGTACCGGTACTTGGTTGTAGCCTGAAAAACCATCCATAAGTGATATTATTTTAGATACAACCACCTTTTGGAGTATGTGATCCATCTTAGGAAAGGGATAATTATCTTTTAGGGAGGCCTTGTTCAGATTTCTAAAGTTAAAAAAAAGCCTAATTTCCCTAGTCTTCCTTCTAACTGAAACAAGGTTGGAAACCCATCCTGAGTATCTAAGGGGAACTATGATCCCAACATCATACATATTTTTAGTCTCTTTCTCAAATAAAGGTAGTAAAGCATGGTTTATTCTTCTTAGTTTTTATCTGAAAGGTTTTTTATTTTCCTTGAGAGTAATTTTATGTTGAATAATGTTGGTATCATATGATTTCAGGTACTTGTACCCCCATGCAAACACATCACTAAACTCTTTGAAAATTTCAATATATTCCTATTTTATGTCAGGAGGAAGACTTTTAGGTAGCTTGATCATTTTGGGTTCCTTCATGCTACCTATGTTATATTATTCCACATTAGTTTCTGTAGGCTCCATCTTTGGTTTTTTAGCTACATCATTGAAGTCAAAAAGCTCCTCTAATGGTGTAAGGACCCTTGGTATAGTATCATTTTTACATTGTAAAACCTCAAGTCCTTTTGGTATAGTTTTTCAAGTAATTCTGCCTTAAAAATATGTTCAAACCAGTTTATATTAGCAGTAGAGGACAAATTGTTTCATGGGCTTGTTTTTCAGCAAAACAATCCTTTTCATGGCTTGAGCTAGGTGTTGGTACAACGAAATCATTTTTAGATTGCAGAATATCATCAATGTGTTTATCATCCTCAAACACTTGCCAATAGTTTTCATTTTCAGGCACTGTAGGCTGATTTTTTACTTTGACAGTGAATTGTTCATTTACATAGGGTATTTGGCAATTTCTAGTAGCAAAGGCAAGTTCATTTGCAAGGCTATTTTGAGCTCTAGGGATGAAAGTGAGTTCATATTTCTCAAAGGTTTTCAGGAGGTTTAGGGCAGCATTCCTATATTCTCTTAATCTTGGATTTTTAGCTGAATACTCCCCTTTGATTTTCCTAATGATCAACTCTGAATTTCCTTGGACTGATATTTTCCTGGCTCATATGTTTTTAAGCAAACGTAAACCAAGGAGGAGGGCTTCATATTCTGCAATGTTATTAGTGCATTGGAAATCAAGTTTGTAGGAATGTCCTTTGTTTGTTTTATGTATCCATACACTAGCTCCAGAACTAGCTTTTCCACAAGAGCCATCAAAGCTCATGTTCCAAAGCGTTTCTGTCTCATTTTCACTGTCATGTTGTTTCTCAAGGCTATTAAAGTTTGCGCTATTATGTTCTTCATTTGAGGACAGATTTGACTGTTCTAGTGGGCTTAAATCTTTCTTATTTTCATTATCTTGTTTGCTAATTTCATCTTCATTGTATAAGATAAATGAATCAAGGTATGAATGAATGGAATAAACAAGAGTGTTGTTTGGCCTATCCAGGTTTCTTACCATATATTTCATATGAGATTCTCGGTATAATCTCCTTGTTTGGTTAAAGACCGGGATGGTAGCATAAGACATATCCATTTGAAGGCTCCCTTGAAGTTTGGCTCCCCATGATTTGTATAAAATCATGCCACACTTTGGGGGAATATCAACAATTACTATGTCCATGACTAGACATTTAGCAGGGATTTGTGCCAGATTGACACATAAATCATTGATTAGACCTAAACATTTGACTCTGCTTGAATCAAAAGAATACAGGTCTTTGTAAGGTTTAGTAATTTCTATGCCTAATCTCTCCATCACCACCTTTGGCATGATGTTGCGAGAGGCACTAGATTCTAGCATGGCATTGTGCAATATTTTATCATGTATGTTCAAGCTAACATAGAATGGAGGGACAAATCCTTCTTGGTATTTTCCTTCAACTTCAGGACCAAACAGTAGCTCTTGTTTCTCATCAGTTAAGTTTAAAGTGTTATTGTCATGTCCTATATTCAAAGCTTTCAAGACTTGATTTTTATATACATCCTGGGTTACTAGTTCAACAAGGGGTATGCTAATATTAATATTGGAAATTTCTCCCTCAAGGCCGAAAGGTGCTAGTGTTTTTGAAATATTTACATCTGTTTTGTCACACATAGTCTTTTCAGCATTTTTGATTTGTTGAGTTTTATTAGGAATATCATTTTGAAAAGATTTTCCAGGGCCACTAGCATAAGTACTAGGGTAGCTTGGTTCAACACTTTGCTAGTTGATTTTATCTTTGTTCAGATCATCTTTCTTGGCCATAGTGTTGGTATTGTTTGCTGTATTTTTAGGAATATTTTCTAAGGTTTTCCTAATAGCAATGTCGATGCTATTATTCTTGGAATTCTCTCGGTTCTTTTTACTCCTAAGGTGATATTGCCTATGGACTTCCATTATGGCATTTTAAAATCCTAATTGGTAATCTTCAGAATCCTCATGGTTAGTGTTACACTTAAAGTTTTCACCATGATGTTTTAATACTCCCGTAGAAGTATACAACATCAAATTTCCTAAAATCAAGCCTTGAAATTAAGAGAAAAGCTCATAAAAGTCTTAAAAACACTTGTACCACACTTTCTCTTAACATTGCCTGCGGTGCCACACATTTTTGTTCTAAATCATGTGGAGCTAAATGAATTTTTTCTTCATTAAGGGTGTGGACCCCAGTAAAAGGTAAACTGAAGGCAGAAAGTAAAATTTAGAAGCCCAACAGTCAAATCTGGAAGCTTCTAGAAGCAATTATCTGGTCGAAGGTTCGCTCCTATCATGTATGTTCATTACTCCATTATGGGAGTCTACCCATTGATTTATGGAGCTAAATCCTTTTAAAAGAGCATTCTATCCCTTCTTATGTGGAACCATAACCTCCTCTCTTTTCCTATAAATTGAAGTCATAGTGCAGCTTCAAGAGTTAGCTAGTGAGTTAGACTTTGAGAATTTTTGAGGAGAAATGCTGTATAGACTCAGACTCTCTTAACTGATCATTATGTGGGAATGATTACACACCCATGTGTATTTTAATTGAGAGAGTGCAAATCTTGTTAGAGTAAAGGAAACGCCTGTTCTGGACCCCAGGAAGGCCTGTACAACATCAAGGCGGACACGGTTGTAAGGCTCTTCTTTATTAAAGATAATATGAATGAATACCATTTTCTCAATGAGTTTTTAATTAAGTAGTTTGTTTATCATGTTTTATCAATGAGTTATTTAATTAATTATCTTATTTCTTGAATTCCTTGGTCATATTTATAGATATATAATTTGTGAATTAGCTTATCCTATGCAGGTGCTATTGATTTTTTCCATGTTTATGATTGCAGATCTTTGAAGACGACCCTTTCAAGCAACTGGAAAGAAGATTATTACAAATAGCGCTGGACTACAGGTAGGTCTTCAAAACCCATGTTGTAGCTAATTAATGAATCGAATATTATCTAGATAAAATAGTTTTTGTTTGTCTATTGTTGCTAGCTGTCCGTAGGACACTTGGGAGGTCTATCTTGTCTGCAAGAACGAATTATCCGTCCAAAAAAATGGTGACTCCGCCAGGGAATGGATCTTGAACTTTGATTGCTTTCATTTTTGACTTGAGAATTTATTTTTTCTTATTTTGATTAGTTTATACTAGCTTGGGTAGTTATCCCTGTAGAATCCCTAAGAAATGTTTTAGAGATTTTGATTTTTCTCTTAGTTTTCTGGTATACGCACTTTTCTTTTAGAAACAGTGTGGGCATGTTCGCTCTTTTCTTGTATAAACAGTGCAGGACTGCACCTATTTACACTAGAAACTGTGGACCCTGTGAAATTTTTTAGAAAACATTAAAATTCTCTTTTCTGGATCAGCTTGTTAGATTCTCAGTGTGTACCGAGACTTATACTTTCTGTCAAAAAGCTTTGATTGAGAGTTTATTTCAAAATTTGTAAGTTTTGAATGATTTTATGAAATATCTGCATGTTATAGCGATTTTTTCTTTGTCTTTATCCCACTCAAAGATTAGAAGCCTCGGTATACCTTTAGATCACTGGTATTTCCTTGCTTTCTTGCTGAGTTTGACTTCATAGTAGAAATTGTTTTATGAGATTTAGATCCCATTTTCTCATTTTCAAATCTTTAGAAAACTTTTGTTGATAAGTTTGGAATTTCACTTAACAAACCAAAATTGGATATTTTTTGAGTTCTTGCTGATCTAAGAAAAGAATTTCTTAGTTAGATAACAAGCTAAGAAAAACATCCTCAAAATATTTAAATTTTTAATTTAGATTTAGTCTTTAGAATTTTTAGATCTCAAAATTAGTTTTTTTTAGTTTTGAGTGATTATTTCTAGAAAATTGTAGTTTTCTTTCGGAGAAAATTTTGTTTGTACTTTCGATCTTGAATGATAAAGGGATTTCTTATTGAGAAATTGATCGTTTTGAGTTCTCATGAAATTAGATTTCTTTTCATGTATTCTTGTTTGAAGGAAATAACTGTTTTAAAATATTACATTTTCTCAACTCTTTATTTTAGATAGAATTCATTGAAAGGAAAGGAATTATTTCTCATATAAGATGCATTTTTAGTGTGTTTTGAGTCAGGTCACTACATATCATCAGTTTCACTTTCACACCTATTGTCCTAAGAAAAAACCTATTAAAATCAATGCTTAAATTAAAATCAATCTAGTAATTTTTATATTTCTAGGGCTCATTTCACCAATATAGCCTAGGCTAGTGTCTTGGAGTAGGGAGTTATTAACTCTCCAAGACAATTAAAACAAACAAGTAGTTAATTTTGTGGTAAGAAAAATCCAATAGTCGCTTCTATGCTCTAGGAAGCTCCTCTTAAAGGAGTCAAGCATGAGGTCATATCCGAACCAGTGGGATAATCAACTCTATCTCATTGGAAAAGATAGAAGATGTGCGTTTATTAACAACAGTAAACCTCAGATAGACCATTGTCGAGGAGCCTAGGGTCACTTGTTAGTATACCTTGGATTATGTCAAGGAGCCTTCAAGGGGATTGAGCTTTGTTACTCTGCCCTTGCGCATATGTCGGATCATAGACTGTTCTCCTAGGTATATTAGTTCATATTAGTAACCTTAGTGGCCATAGTCTTTACGGTTTCTTCCTAAGGTGATGGTGGAGGAAAGATTCCATAGTACCTGGAGCAGACGTCAACTAGACTCACTTGGACTCTTCGAAGGGTTATCTTCACTCGAAATGGTTTAAGTGGAGAAACTTGCAGTGGTCTATTTCATTAAGCAGGTTGTTGGGGTAACTGTTCCAACCGCCCTTTCTACATTAAAATACTACGAGTTTGGATTTAGTCACCAACTAGTGTTTTTAGTGTGGGAAGTTACTGTTTGTGTGTGGTTTTATCTCCTAGATTTTTAGGTGTGTGATTCATTTGTTTGTTACCTTAGTGACTCTAGGAGTTTTCATTGAAATTTTCTTTACTTTCATGTGATTAATAATTTTTAATCATGGATGAATTACCAAGACAATCACATAGACTCCAAGGGAAACCCCCTGAGTATACACCAAGCCAACTTGAAGGACTCTGAGCTTTGGTACTGCCTAGTGTCAGTAGAATTAGATCAACAGAACCAGGAGAATCATCTATAGTTATTCATCCTGATTATCAATCACAAACAACAGAATATATTCAAGAGCCAATTTCAATTTCCAAAGTTACTGGTAGTATTTCTCCAACTAGTGAATTAGCTGAAGAACCTGAAATTTCTGAGCCTGAAACTTAACTTGTTGTGTTGGAACCATCTTCAAGATTTATTATTTCGACTTCTAGTGATCCTGATTCACCTAGGGTAAGAGATCGCATTACTGAAAACCTTCCTTCTGATCTCATATGTATTGAAGAACTTGTTGGTCCAGATGAAGACATAGTTCTTCCCAAAACCCAAGAAACTTTGAATCTTAGGGAACGTGAATCAATATTCTACAGTCCTTTTAGAATAGAAGCTTGGTATTTATCATTGACAGATTTTTTACAAAACGCAGGTCTTACTTATTCACCACCCTGAATTCCTTTTCACCCTACACCAAGAGGTTATCATCCTTCATCAGCTATGTCGAGTGAGTCATCTATGTTTTCTCAATCTCCGAAAACATTTTTATATGGTGGTCCGTCTGTTCCTTCGGGATACCAGTCGCTCTCTGGTACTTTCCCGAGGGAAGCTCCTTAACCAATTGAACAAGTGCTATCATCTGGTACAAATGAAACTTAAATCGAAATGTTGAACGCAGAACAAATTTTTATGATGTCTGGCAATATTCAAAATCCTCAACCTCATGGAAGTTAGTTACCACCTGAGGGGCAACCTCAAGGTAGTCAATTACAGCCTGGGGGCAACCTCAAGGTAGTCAGTTATCACCTGGGGGGCAACTGCAAGGTAATTTTTACAAGGAAAAACTGTAGGACAATATTATATACCTGGAGAACAACCTCAAGGACAATACATAGCTCAAGGTCAATATCAACCTCAAGGACATTACATTCCTCAGGGTCAACTCCAGAGTCAATTTATTCCTTAGGGTCCACCCCAGAGTCAGTTTATTCCTCAAGGTCTACCCCAGGGTCAGTTTATTCCTTAGAGTCAATACCAACCCCAGATTCAATATATGCCTCAAGGTTATCAACCTCAAGGTCAGTACCCAGCTCAAGGATTTCAACCTCCTTCAGGACAACCATTATTACAAGGAACTAGAACTTTTCCAGTTAATTATCAAACTTATGTTCAATCTGGTTATGGTCCTTCATATGCACAACCTTCTATGGGTCAATACCCCAGAATGAATATAGCGTGGGATCCATCTAACATTCAACAGACTTTGCAACCCAATGTGCAGTCACCTAATAAACCTGGACAGCCTATAGGTTCTGGTCCAACCCAGCAATCTATCCAACCTATCGGTCAAGTCCCTGCACCTGGTTTTGTTCCTCAGCCTGAGCATAGTACACCTTAGACTCTGCCTCAGACTTTTGTTACTGCTACAACTTCTATTCAACCTACCACACCTATTTCTGGAGTATCTGTAGCTCCTGTTTCTAATACCCCTGTATCAGTGAAAATCTCTCAAGTATCTATGCCACAGTCAGGATCTACAATTCAGACTATAGTCCAGATGCCTATAGGACAAGTTGGTACAAGTACGATTCTTACTAGTCAACCACAATTTACTTATCAACCGTACTAGGGAAAATATCAATTTGGACAGGCTACACAAAATTCAGTATATCAGTATCAACCATACCCTGGGTATACTTATCAAATACCTAAAAAACCTCAGTATGGTCCAGTTAATCCTGGTTATCCAAGAGGTTTCATGATTCCCAATGCACATCCAATTCCAAGATATCCTCGATATCCTCCTCCTAGAACTAGTTTGATCGCACAAGGTTACCAAGACCCTAGCCATCGATTACTATTTATAGCAACTTTAGATTTACTTGATCTATCTTGCCTTCTAAACGATCCTATCTTTTATCTTCCATATTGGCCACCGATACCTAACATGTTTCCCAGTGATATTCCAAAGTTTGAGGGTAAGTCACGAGAGGACCCATCTAATCATGTTATGACTTATCAACTTTGGTGTGCATCCAATTCACTAATCGATGATTCGATTCGACTGCGTCTTTCGCAGAGAACTCTCATTGGTCTAGCTGCCAAATGGTATATTGAGTTACCACGAGGCTCTTTTAATAATTTTAATTTACTAGCTACTAGTTTCTTAACCCATTTTTAGTTTCCTGTCAGATACGACAATGGCATGGAATTGCTGACTTCATTAAAACAATCTATGTCTACGTACATATCTGATCACATTCATGAATGGAGACACAGGAGGCGTTTAGTGAAGGTATTTATTCCAGATCAAATTTTGGCTGAATGGTTTATTAAATCATTATTGCACAAAATTACTGAGTATGTGGCCAAAGGAGGCATTGTTACAGAAGAGCAAGTCATTTCTCAGGCTCAGTACCTTGACCTTGTATATACCCAGTTAGGTACTCTGTATGATAAAATCCCTGATTTACCAAGACCTGGTCAATTAACCACAACTCCTTCTGGCTCTCATGCCGTTGAAGGTGTAATTGGTTCTGTTATCACTGGTAAAAGTAAGAAGAAATCTTCCAAGAAGACTTCTCCTATTATCACTTTACCCGATTCACCGAAAGGAGATTCTTCCGTTGAAATTTCCACCAATATTCATGTTGTAGAATCATCTACAACCAAACCTAAAACTGGTGGTAAGAAGAAAGGTAAGAATGAAAAAAAAAATCTTCAAAAGATAGAAACGATAAAACTAAACCAACTGACAAAAAACGAAAACCTAGTTATCCTTGTCTCATTTGTGATGAGGATCATTTTACAAAAGAGTGTCCATGTAGAGCCGAGGTATCGAAACTCGTTAAGGGTTCACCCATACCTACTATCTTGAAGGATCCGTTTCCTACTCAGGATAGTAATATGGTTGGATCTTCCTCAAATACGCTAGAGGATATTTTCATGGTTGCGACGCGATCACAAGATTACGGTAGTAAAAATCCTCTTAAAGAAGCAGAAACATCAAATTCAGCATCGACTACATCTCCCTAAGTTTATGATCCGCTACAGATCGAGAAAAAAAATCCTGACTTAGTAATCAAACCGCTTGTTAAAGGTGTACTTCGTAAATCAACTTTCAATCCACATGCGAGAGCTACTCAAAATTACAATATTGTTAAAGACTTGGAAATTTCCCCTTCAAATGTTGGCTTTCGAGGTGTTGTAATCATGCCCGGCCTAAAGAAAATTACTATTGTCAGCCTTAAGATCCACAGACCTACAGGATTCGAACCTCATGATATTCGATTTAGAGAATTTTACACCCCGCCTACCCCATCAAATGGCTTTTCAAATTCCGGTAATAGTAAAAAACAAATGCATTTTTTTGTACTGTTGTTGATGAAGGGGATTCCACATTTATTATGTCATTAAAATGTTGGAAACCACTTGGTTCTCTGAAAATTAACCAATCTTTGACTATCCTCAAAGCTTTCGATGGAAGAGGCTTTCAGCCGTATGGTATTTTATAGGATCTACCAATAGAGTCAAAGGAAAAACCATTAATCTAGATGTGGAAGTGGTTGATGGCCCTCTAGATTACAACCTTCTCCTGTGTTACAATTGGTCTTACGCCATGACTGTTGTTGTATCGTCAATATTTCATCTTATCATGTTTCCTCATAAAGGAAAGATCATTAAAATAGATTATCTTTCATATTACTCATCCGACCCAGCCTCTACTGATAGCATCCAGCATATCGGAAAATCGAATATCCCTTATAAGGATGTCAGAAGAGGTTTGATTAAAGATTCGGCTTTACTAGGAACTTTTTCCCTGCCTGCTCCCAACGTACAACCTCTTATTGCTAACATCAATATGATTACATTAAGTACTATTTCCTTTGATGATCCTTGGATAGTACCTTCAGAATCAGAACTAGATTCTTTCGATGGCGTGATGCCTTTTAGTCCTTTTGAGTTAGCATATCAGACTGTACAGTAATTCTCTGATACTCCTTCAACTAAATCAGATCCAGTGAATGTGATCAATGAAGAGTCATTTTCAATATCGAGCTCAGCTGTGACATCAATTCCAGATTTTGATCAACACGTATTTGATACTAATGAACAAATTTGAGAATTCTTGTCTGTCGATGAATTACCATGGGAATATCTACATCATAGGTCTTCATTTTTACCTGATCTCGATCATTTTGAGAATAATTTTTCCTCTATTTTTACTATTTATTACGTCAAAGAACCTCAGAATCCTATTTCATCTTCCAATTCTGAATTGAATTTAGAAAACATTTCTAAAACGATTCCCGTTGACATTTCAATAAAACCCGGAATTGTTGAAAACATTCATATAGGTGCTTCTTCTACACCAGATGAAATTAAAGCATATAAAGCCCTATTTCAGGAATTCCATGACATTTTTTCCTGGTCATATGAAGAAATGACAGGAATCGATCCGTCGATTGTTGTTCATGAAATTAAGACATACCTGGATGCTAAACCCATCAGATAGAGATTACGTCAAATACATTCGAGAAAAGCTGTCTCTATTAAAGAAGAAGTTGAAAAATTACTTTGTGCAGGTTTTATTTATCCAATTCCATTAACGGATTGGGTGTCTAATATTGTTCCTGTCAATAAAAATCAAGGAACAATACGAGTAATCATCGATTATAGGGATATAAATCAAGCTTGTCTAAAAGATAACTATCTAACCCCTTATATCGATCAAATTATTGACGATTGTGCTGGAAGTGAAATGTTTTCATTCATGGATGGATTTTTCAGTTACAATCAAACCAACATACTCCCTGCAGATCAACCTAAAACAACTTTAATTTGTCCATGGGCGACTTTTTCTTATCGCAAATTACCTTTTGGACTTAAGAATGTTGGCGCCACTTTTCAGATAGAAATGTATTATGCATTTCATGACATTAGACACATTGTGAAACCCTACCTCGATGATTTTCCTGCTCATTCCTTGTGTATAGAAGATCATATCACTCATTTACGAGCAATTTTTATATTATGTAGGCATTATAAGATTCCTTTTGAATCCTCACAAATGTGTTTTTTGCATACAATCTGGACGATTATTGGGATTTATTGTCTCAAAGGTGCATTCGTGTTGATCCATCGAAAGTTGAGGCTATCATCAATTTATCTCCTCCTTCTACTCTTCGCCAACTCCAAAGTTTGTAAGTGATGTAAGTGGAAAGAAAACTTACATCGATTCATTCCTAACTACGCTGAGTTAACGAAATATTTTACCAGGTTGTTAAAACAAAATATTCCTTTCTTTTGGGATGAGATCACTGATTGATCTTTTGATGCTCTTAAAAACGCGTTGACCCATGCACCATTAATACATCCTCCCAATTACAACCAGGATTATTTTTTGTACTTCGCCACATCTAATTCCACGATAGGAATGGTTTTAGTTCAGGAAGATGAATTCAATAGTGAACATATGATTTACTATCTTAGTCATAATTTTCATCCGACTGAAATCAGATATTCACATGTGGAGAAATTGGCCTTGGTAGCCATCCAAGCTGTCCAACGTTTTCGTCATTACATACTTTTACGCAAAACAATAGTGATTTCTGATTGTAACCTTGTGATGTATATTTTGACCAAACAATTGCTAGGGGAAAATACTCAAAATGGATTGTTATCCTACAGGAGTTTGACTTGGAATTTGAAAAATCCAAATCAAAGAAATCATTGATATTTTCTGAACTTATGTGTGACTTCCCAAGTACTGATACAGAAACTGTGGCAGAACAACCGATCGCGGACGAATCCTTGTTTCTTATTACTACCATAGATCCTTGGTATGGGGATATCATTGTTTATATTCAGACCCAATCTTCTTGGCCTGAAATTTCATGATCACAACGACATCAAATCCATTTCCAGTCTCAACAATATCATATTGTTGGCGACACACTATACCGTCGTGGTGCAGACTCTATTTTTCGACGTTGTCTCAAACCATGAAGAAGCCGAAAATGATTTAAATGACTGTCACTCTGGAGAATGTGGCGGTCATAAGTTTGGGTATGCCATAGCCGAGAAGATATTGCACATTGGTTATTTTTGGTCGTCCTTATTTAAATATTGTATTTATGCGGTCCAAAAAACCCATAATTGTCAAAGTTTCGATCGAAATATGCATGCACCACCCACTCCTCTTCACCCTATAATTGTTGTCGGTCCTTTTGAAAAATGGGGCATTGACTTCATTACATGTAACCCTCACTCGGTCGGGGGGCATGGGTATATTATTCTGGCAGTAGATTATTTTACCAAGTGGGCCGAGGTGATACCTACATTTACGGTGTTAGCTCCCCATAATTCCAGCATATTGGTGAGACCAGAACTGCGGAGAGAACACTTGAACCACTTTGGGATTCTAGGATCTAGCCCTCCTGAATCCAGAGAGGGATCTCTCTAATAAGTGCAAATATTTATTTATATTTAAGGTTTTTATGTGTGATATTAGGCTATTTATTAAGAGCAAGGGTTTTTGTTTGTTTTGGACAGTTGAGCATGATTTTTAGTTGAGTGGAAAGTCCTGAAATGAAAGAGTTTCAAAGGTGTGAAGTTGCAAGCAAACAGAACAAGCTTTGGCTGATAGGATAGATATGACGCTGGTTTTTAGTCCATTGGGCTATGGAGTCATAAAAGGGTTTAATTGTGCAGCAATTTCAAGAGTGGTCCAAAGGGAAAGTCATCTATATCACAAGATCTCTTAGATAAAATGATGGAATGGAACAATAAAGTGTTGAAGGGGTGGAAAAATACAATAATTTCAACTAGGATTTATCAGTCTTCCCAAACAAGAAAATCCTTTTAAGTAACGGTTTAAAACCAACCAAAGGACAGGGCTAACCATAGACTTCTTTGGACAAGCTTGTATTAAAGTTAACTCCTGAGACAAAAAATCCAGTAATCCTCATAATTACTTTCAGAAGGGGTGAAAACAAATAAGAAAGACAAAGTGCAGCCTAAGCTCATATAAGATACTTTTAGATCTAGACTGCTTTCAACATACCCTTAAGGAAACTTTCAGAATTACCTTTGAAGAAAGAACTAGAAGACAGGGCAAACCATAAACTTTCCTAGTCTAACTCTACTGAGTAGATAATGAAAATAACGTTCAAGAACTTCTTTTCAAGCTTCGCACATCAAGATAGGGGCAAACCAACATTCCTTGATCATGTTTTCACTTTACTTAAGACCTTCTTAAACACACAATTTAGAGGAAAACATTGAGATAAAGCTTATCAGTCAGAGAAGGGTACTGTAAACAGTAAATCCTAACTCTATGCTTGCTGTTATTTATTAGAGAATAATGGAAAAAAAGGCATACATGAAAGGAAAACAATAACACAGAAAGAAGTACTTCACCAGTGATATAGACCAGGATCCCAAGAATCAGCTTGTATATTGATGTCAATCTAGTTACATTCTTCAAGTCCAATGTTTCAGTTTAGCAATCATCTTCTCTTCTCAACCTAGCTTATTTGATCACAAACATAGCTTCAAAAGCCTCTAAATACTATTTACATACAGAAAATTTTGAGCACAAGTATATATCAAAGTTCTGCAACCAACCCTTTAAAATGAGCTCCTCAAGAATATTTTATAGAAGAAATGAGGAGGTCGAATGAGAGAAAAGATCTATAGGCTCAATTAATATAGTTTAATACTTGGCCTTTGAGGGGCTAAATGAAGAAGATTTCAGATATTTCTCTGTATTAATTGGCTTACATTAAGTATTAAGCTTGCTGGGAAGATTTGGTTGACTTTAAGGCTCTGTGTTATCCTTGTAATAACTCTGCGGAGAGTTTAAATTAGTTTCTTTGACTAGAAATAACTGTTGAGCTATCTTTATGCTAATATCTTCTGTTTTGGTAATAAATTGGCCTATTTTGAATGCTTTGAGGCTGCAGGTGGCTTCTAGTAGCTGAGAGGATTCAATTATCCTCTGATGTGCCAGTGGAGGCATTCTCGATCTGGTAGATATTATTGTCCTTCTTTAATCACTGTTAATTTTATTTAATTCTGTGTGTTAGGCTTAATTAGGCCTAATTCTGTCCTTTGTTCTTAAAACTGTGTTTAATTGAGTGGGTTAGGCTTTAGATTTTTTATTTAGGCCATAATCCCTCAAAACTGTGTAAACGATCTTCAATTCTTAATCTCTGTTGTGACTGGATCTTTAACACTGATACTCTCTATTTAATTTAGCTTTGCTGTGCCTTGTTGATGTGCAAGCATTACAGGGGATTTCATAATGGCATCAGTTCTCATGAGGCACTGAAAAAACACAATTCAGAGCCCTGCAGAATGATCTCTGTGATGTATAAAGGTCTGGGGAATCGTCATTCTCGACCTTCAACTTTCCTTTAAATCAATTGAATTTTTTTTTAAAACCTGCATAAAACAAGAAAAAATAGAAAATTACTGTGGGATAAGGTTTAACTTCTTCTGATGGTTTAGGTTAGATCACAGCCATTGGATGAAAGCATCCAATGGCGAGGATTTCTTTGCGGGGTCAAAGGAGAGTCAGTTGGATGAATGGTGTAAGAGATTAAGTCCGGGCTGTTGATCTGTGTTGATCAACTATCGAAATGGATTGGGTGAATATAATTAAAGGGGGCCATATTATCGCGGGATGAGAGAAATTAAAAACAAAATAGGTGAAAAAACCCATTAGAGGAGAAAAAGGTTAAAATTAAATTCGGGGTTTCCGAAAGGAATCTGGGCCGTCGGATGAGATCGGCCTCAGAGATCAACGGCGGAGGTTGATCGATAGAGTCCCTTGGAGGATGGCGGAGGGTGATGAATTGAAAACGAGATTGAATGCGGACCAAATGCGATGGAACGCAATGTGAATGGGAAGGGTGGTTTTGGATAAAGAAACCAACAGGTTCGTGCAAGAAAATGGAGGAAAGGCGGTTTCACCTTTTTGAACACGATATGCATTAGAGCCTGCCAGGTGGATTTTCAAAACCACCCTCATCGCATAATTTCAAATCATTAACATTCAGGCTTAAATTTATGCGAAACTGTGTGCTGGCTGTTAGATCTGGGGCATCAGATTGAACGGTCGAGAAGAGAGCGCGATAAGACAAGATGCAAGGACGGAAAGAGGTGTAGCAGGGGAAAGCGGTTTCAATCTTGACCGTCTGATCATAGGAATGAACGGCCCAAATTAAATCTCGGGGTTAATGTAATAATATATGAGGTGAGGGTTGGGCGGAAAATGACTTAATGAGGGCTGTTGATCTGCAGAGATCAACGACGGAGATTTCCCCAAAAAATTTATAAAGTAGGGTTCATATAAAATTAACCAAGGTTGTGGGCTTCAATATGGATCATCGGATGGTATGCAATGGATGGCCCAGATCTCATTGGGGGTCGCCAATCGACGGGGGAGAGAGGAAAGGCGCAACTGGAATTTTCTGATGCAATTGAATGCGGACCATAGATCTTTAGAGAGATCACCGGTCGGGAATAGATCTGCGATTTTTAATATCAGAGGTTGTGGTGGAGGGCGAATCAATGTGAACCGTCGGATTTGGGAACGATGGAATACATCGGCGGTTGGGAATCCATCGGAAGGGGCCAATCAGAGGAGGGCGAATAAAATATTTTAAACGCGCCTAATGAAATCTCCGATGCGAGATCGTGCAGGTTGTTGATTGGTTTAAGATCAATGGTGGAGGTTCTCCCAACGAAAAAACTGGCGGGTTACGTTATAACATAAAAAATGGGGTATTTTATGAAATACAAAGGGAAAATCGGATCAGGGAGGGGTTTTATATGAGTTTTATCACACGATTGCGAGGCTTTTAGGTATATGAAAAGATGAAGGGATCGGGGGTTTATAAAAAGGATCCAATCGCATCGGGACCTTTCCTTAAAACAAAGAAAATCACCCATCACACAACTCCGATTGTGATAAGTGCTCGGGACTTTAACTCTTGGTTCTGGGCGTGGGTATATGGTGGGGAAGTGGTTTGGGGGCTTAGCCGAAGGGGGCTAAAGACTTAGCATAAAAAAGGCTCATTTTTATTATTTTTCAAGGATTTTTAAGGATCTTGAAATCTTTCGATAAGACAAAAAATGATTTTTAAACCTTATCAAAGGGGTTTAAATGAAGGGAAGAAGGGAAAAGAGGAAAAATATAGGAGTTTCATGGGGAAAAAGGGGATAAAATGGAGGTTAATTTTGAGTGGAAGATGTTGGAAATACTGAGAGGGGGGGGGTGAATCAGTATTTCTTTCAATTAGAGCATTAGTTCATATTCAATTATTATCAGTGTTTTTACAATGATAGCAGCAAACAAGAGGAACACAAATGCACACAATTTTTAAGGTGGAAACCCACTTTGGGACAAAAACCACCTAATGCTTTTCTAATAATTATTTTCAACTCCAATTTAAAATAAAGCTCCAACTTCCTAGAATCTAGAAAAGCATTCTTATCCAACTCCCACTGGATGGATGCTCCAATGCTCGATATTCTTCAATAGTCACTGAGAGGATGCACCAACACCCAATGAGCTACAACTCACCCTAGCACCACCCTACCACCCTATAGAAGAATAAAATAAGAATGGACTCTCATACAAGAGAAAATGGTCCACTTTACAGTGATATATAATGATGTAGAAGAAGAAGATATACTAGACCATAACCCCAACTTTGACACAACCACTGCCTCTTCAACCTTGGCAGATAGACACTAGTACAATTTGTACAATAATGTATTTATAATGACTAAGTACAATGATACCTTTACAATGATTGTATGTAGTGCTGCCCACTTGAAGACTTCATATGATGAACTTATTTCTACTGTTATGCACCTTGGTTTCTGCTCATGTCATGCTACTCTCTGCTACACCTTTCTTTGCTTTTATGCCGTAGAAAGTCTAGTCCTTTGCAATCCTTGACAACACAATAGCTTTTTCTTTCCTTCTAGGAGCTCGATATTGAATCTGGTGTATCTCTGTTATTTCAGATCCTCAATATCTGATTTTCGGTCCTGTAGTATTCCTCCAAGTCTTCTTTCCAATGCCATGGGTTTGACCCAATTTGGATTCTTCAAGAGAGAGTTATACCCAATTTCTCACACTACCCTAATTATGGACTGTTTCAACAGAGCGCATTTGTATGGCGTGCCACGTGTCACTGTTTCTTCATTTGTCTCTAAAATTCATAGAGAACAAAGTAAAAACTGTGCAATATCCATCAATTTTTACGGCATTCCAATCTGATACTCAGAAAGGGAGTTATGACAAATTTACCAAGGTCACTTCTTTGAGATGAATTTCAGGAGCCTGCAAAAACCCTTACTTCCACAGAACATATCTCCACAAATATTACGCAACTTGATCTGAAATTTTTACTGTTGCTTCCTCAGGATTTCAGCTTCTCCTCATAAAAATTTCACCTTCTGAGCCTTCGTAGAAAAAACTTTAGAGAGACAATTCCACGATGGCCTGTTTCACATAGCCGAATCCCTTGCCTAAGGAGGAAATGAAGATCACAATATATATGAATGCTTAAGTTGAGAGGGGCTTCAAAAATTGAAAGTGGGAGGGATTTTAGGAGCTTAAAAAATATTAATTATTACTTTTCAATGACCCATGCCCCAACCCCATGGGGTTTTAGCCCACTAACTGGGGTACAAACTTCAAACATGAATATCTCTCAAACCGTGAAGAATTACATGGCGTGCCATATATCAATGGAAACATCTCGACAAGTAGAAACCATAAAAATAATTATTGACCTAGAATATATTAATTTGGTAAGTCAAAATTCCCATGAAATATTGGGTTAGCCCCTGGTGCTACTTGGGTTGACATCAATGACAACTGCTGATCAACAATCTCCCCCTTTGGCATTGATGGCAACACAATTACTCCCCCTGCGATCATGGCACCTCTTCCTACAACATTCTCTCCCCCTTTGACATCAATGGAAAAGGGTAACTCCCCCTGAAACACAACCATGCTGTGGACCTGTACACACTTCCACTCCCACTAACACACAACCGTCCTGCGTACCTGTACGCACTTCCACTCCTGCTGACACACAACCATCCTGCATACCTGTACACACTTCCACTCCGCTTGACACACAACCGTCCTGCAGACCTGTAATCTAATGAGAACTTGGGAGAATCCCAAGCTTTTGATGAAGATATTCAAATGCTTCAAGCTGTAAAGGTTTAGTGAAGATATCAGCAATTTGTTCTTTTGTACAAACATACTCAAGTTTGATATTCTTTTTAGCGACTTGTTCTCTAACAAAATGACATTTGATTGGAATGTGTTTTGTTTTTGAATGCATGACAGGATTCTTGGAGATGCTGATGGCACTAGTGTTTTCAAAAAATATGGGAATAGGCTCACTAAATTGTACTTGAAGATCTTGCAAATTTTGTTTCATCCAAAGGACTTGAGTACAACATGATGTTGCTGCAATGTATTCTACTTTCGCTGTAGATAACGAGATTGAAGTTTGCTTTTTTCTCAACCATGATACGAGACAACCACCTAGATAGAATGCTGCTCCACTAGTACTCTTACGATCATCAACACTTCCTACCCAATCTGCATCTGTAAAGGCTTGAATAATGAGATTTTTACCCTTGGGATACCACAAGCCATATTCTTCTGTGCTCTTTAGATATCGAAGAATTCTTTTGACGGCAATAATATGTGAATCTTTTGGTGCTGCTTGGAATCTTGCTACTTGTCCAACTGCTTGCATAACATCTGGCCGAGAGGCTGTTACATATAGAAGACTACCAATCATAGATCTGTACAACTTCTGATCCACATCCTTAGATGAGTCGTCTATGCTCAATTTGCAACCTGTTACGATTGGAGTAAGGACGGGTTTGAAATATTCCATTTTGAATTTCTTGAGCATTTCCTTGATGTACTTGGCTTGACACATAAATATTCCTTTCTCTTGCTGAGATATTTAAAGCCTTAAGAAGTATGTCAGATCACCAAGTAAAGACATCTCAAACTCACTTTGCATATTTGTAGAAAAGTTCTTACTTAGTCGATCATCATTGCTACCAAATATTATATCATCCACATATACCTCAACAATTGTTAAATTATCTTTATCTATTTGTACATAAAGATTGCTATCAACAGTACCTTTCTTCAACCCTTGTTGACATAGATATCCACCAAGACGAGCATACCATGCTCTGGGAGCTTGCTTGAGACCATATAGAGCCTTCTTTAACCTACAGACATAGTATTCTTTTTGTGATAGTAGAAAACCTTCACGTTGCTCGATGTAAACTTCTTCTTCTAATTCTCCATTTAGAAATGCTGACTCAACATCCATTTGGTAGACTTTGATTTTTCTTGAACATGCATAGGCAAGAAACATTCAGATGGCTTCCATTCTGGAAACTGGTGCAAATGTTTCGTTGAAATCAATTCCTTCCACTTGTGCATAGCCTTTGCAAACCAATCTTGCTTTGTTTCTGGTAACCTGCCCATCTTCATTCAATTTGTTCCTGAACACCCATTTAGTCCCAATTACATTTTTATCTTTTGGTTGTGGAACTAATTCCCAGGTGTTGTTCTTCTCAATTTGATCCAATTCTTCATTCATAGCTACTACCCAATGCTCATTTTTGTTGGCTTCCTCAAAACTACTAGGCTCAAAGGTTTCTAGAAAAGCAACGTGAGCTTGTTGTGATGAACGAAGCTATCAACCTTCACTTATGTCCCCAATTATTTGATTTGATGGATGGTTCTTTTGAATCCACTCTTTTGTTCTCATTGGAGGAGCTTCTTGTTGTTGTTGTGGTATATCTTGATGATCATTGTTTACTTCTTCCTCCTTGATAGTTTCTTCTTGTTCTACAATTTTATCTGTGTCTTTTTCAGCCCCTGTCTCAAGTTTCAAAGATTCTAGATCCTCATCATTACTCGCTAGAACACCATCTTCATCAAATGTAACATTTATGCTCTCCACTATCTGTTTTCGTCTTAGATTATAGCATTTATAGGCCTTTATTTTGCGTGAGTAACCAACAAAGATACCTTCATCAACACGTGATTCAAACTTACCCAAATTTTGATCTTCTCTTTTGATATAACATTTGCTTCCGAAGATTCTGAAATATTTTACATTAGCTGGTTTTCCTTTCCATAATTCATATGGAGTCTTGTTGCAATTATTTCTGAGAAGACTTTAGTTGATAATGAAGACTGTCGTATCAATTGCTTGAACCCATAATTTTTCATCCAATTTTGAGTCTTTCAACATTGTTCTACCCATTTCCTGTACAGTTCTATTCTTTATTCCAAAAACTCCATTTTGCTGAGGTGTTCGTGCTGTTGAAAATTGCCTTTTAATTCCATTTTCTTCACAGTATTGCTGAAATAATTTAGAAGTGAATTCTCCACCATTATCTGATATTAAACATTTTATTTTCAAATCAGTTTCATTTTCAACCAACTCCTTGTAGATCTTAAAGCAATCAAATGCTTCAGATTTTTTTTTTAGGAAACTTATGGCTGTTATCCTGGTATATTCATCTATCATCAACATGAAATATAATTCTCCATCTAAGCCTTTTGTTCTCACAGGACCACATAGATCAGTATGTATCAATTCCAATGGATGTGATGAAAAGTGTTATTTTGTTTTAAATTGGACTTTTTTCTTCTTGCCATGCCGACATGCCTCACATAGTGTGTTGGAAGGTTTTGAGATTTTTTGGCATTTCTCGTACTACTTCCTTTTTGCTTATCCTGACAAGATTTTCAAAGTTTATGTGAACCATTCGTTTGTGCCATAACCAAATTTCATCTTCTTTAGCTAGTAGACATGCTTTAGTTGCTTCATCTAGAACATATATGTCATTTGGAGCTCGACTTGCTATATCCACAATTTTACCATACCTGCCTTTCCTGATTTCACATTTTGTGCAGTTGAATAGCATTGTGTGTCCTTGATCACACATTTGTCCAACACTGAGCAGATTGTGATTCATGTTTTCGACCAATAGAACATTCTTGGCTATAATATCTTTGCTTTCGAGAGTGATGGTACCTGATCCTATAACATTTGAAGAGCCATCATTTCCAAAGGATATGGTTCCATCCTTCTTCTCTTTCAGAGATAAAAATTTCCTTCTATCTCCAGTCATATGCGTTGAGCAATCGCTATCAACATACCACAGAGATTTTCATTTTTGAGCCTTGGGAGCGAGAGCACAATTATTAGTCTTCTTCTTCTTCCATGTTTGTTCATTCTGTGGCTTCGAAGATTCTTCTGGAGGATTTTCAAGTCTGCAGTCTCTGGCTATGTGTCCAAAGTTCTGACATTTTTAACATTCCATATTATTTCTTAAATTTTCAAATCTATTGATGTTTCGTTGAGCCTTGGGAGGTTCATATTTGAAGAATCTCTTGGAATTGTATTGGTTCATAGGGTACATGCAACATTCGACAGCTTTATGACCAAATTTTCGCACATGAATAACAATAGCCATGAAAACTATGTTGGTACCTGGATGAAAATATTCATCGAGGAATCATCTTCCAAGGATGTGCTTGCGAATCTTGTCCAATGAAGTCTTCATGTATGTCAGATCTCATAGGTTCATTTTTCTTTTTTGTAGAAGGTCCTGCTTCCTCTTCTTTGTAACTGAGGCCAGTTCTGTCGTTGTAAGATCATTGATTGTTGATGAGTTCTTCCAATGCCCTTGAGCTGTTGGCATAGTTTTGGACAGTTCTGCCCTTCTTCACTTCCTTACGCAGCGAGACTACTTCGGCTTCTAATGCTTCCCTTTCTTGGTTGCTTTCTTCCAACTTCTTTTGAAGTGACTCTTCAATACATTTGTGTTCTTCAACCTCAATTTTGAGACCTTGAACTTGTTCTTCAAGAGTGTTGGAACAAATCTTCTCATCATTGAGCTCTTTTATAATCTTGATTTCCTCCTCATAAAATTCTTCTATGGTCAACCCTTCTTCTTCATTGTTTGATACTTCTTGTTTATTGTGCTTGGCCATAAAAAATACTTTGTCATTAGCTTCTTCTTTGCCGTCACTTTCTTCATCGGATGAGGAGCTATCTTCTTTAGAGAGAAATTTCCTTTTCGATCCTTTATTTTTTCCTTGCTTGTTGAATTTCTTAAAGCCTTTATTTCATTTTGAGTTTCCATCACTTTTGTTTGGAAATTTTTCTACGAAATACCCAACCTCACCACAACCAAAACATATCAATGGAAGTTTACCTTTGAATTTTCCCTTACCGGGTTTTAGTTTTCTTGTAAAGTAAGCATATTCTTCATCTGAAAGACCTTCTCCATCATCTCCCTTTTCTTCACACTTGCAGGTGAAATTCATTTCAGTTGAAGGTTGTTTGTCCTTATTGGTTTGCTTAGATGCAACAAACGTAGTTTCTAGATTTGAAGTACCCTTTTCTTCATCAAGTCTCATTTTATATGCTATGAGAACTCCATGTAATTTTTCCTTGCTAAGTTTGTCCAGATTTGCACTGTATTCTAAGACCGATACCTTTGGGTTGAATCTCCCTGGTAACGTTCTAAGAATCTACCGTATAATAGTCTTCTCATCAACTCACTCTCTCAATCCTTCCAGAGTATTGGTTATGTTAGGGTCCCGTGATTTGGCCGATTGGTGAGCCAAATGATGATGTAACATCAAACCAAGCTTTGGAGCCCAAGAACCTAGCCTTCCTGGACTCAGAGAGGGCTCTCTCTATTAGATGTAAAATATATCGGTGTGTTTGCTTGTGGTGTTCTGATATTAGGCTAGTTATGAAGTATGTTTTTGGTTTTTTGTTTTTAAGTTTGTGAGGGATAAAACTGATCAAAGATATAAAATGGGTAACAAGAAGTTAAATCAACTGGGCTATGGGGTCAAACAGGTCAAGGAAAGCTATGAGATGATGATGCAAGGCTGCTGTAGGGCTGATTTGATTCACGGTAGAAGGGATCTTTGGGAAAAATGGAGTAAATGGACATCAAGTTTGTGAAAGACGAGGGATTTCAAGTATAACTAGTTGATAGCAGACATAAACATGTTATAGCAAGCCATTAATCATGCTAAATGTAACTATGAGCTAATTAATACATAGAAATCAAACATTCCAGCCATGCATAGAAGTATAAGACCTTCTAACTTCGGGAAATGGCTATCAGAATTTGGGGAAAACACATAAGACAGACTAACAACTCATAAAACTATGTCGAAATGCCTAAACATAGTCTTTAAGTTATTGGGAACTTTGAAAAACAAGCTTTCATAGTTTTAGGCAAAGGGCTAGATCGGGACTAGGCCTCCTTGGTTCAACAAGATGATAAGCTAATCAGTCAAAGAGATAGTTTCATGGACAGAACTATGGAAAATCATAGGTAAGCAAGGCACACCATACATCCTACTCAACATGCATAGAACTTATGAATAAAACTAGCAACAATATCCTTAAGTTACTAAAGAGAAGTTAAGAATTCTTTAGTACAACTAAGGAAGAAGAAAACATAAAAGCTATGAAGATTCAGGAATTTTGAGGTGCCTCCATGGGCATATCTCAAAACTTAATCTCTACTGATCTATATCAGCAAGAAGCATGTATCATGAATGAAAAATAGAAGACAACAACAAAGCAAGAAACACTATACAATTCTACCATGTCATGGAATCCATCAACAATCCTTCATCATTCATCAAAAGCATCCAAGAGGCAGTCCAAAATCATAACACAAGTATGTTCTTCAAAGCTCATATGACCAATATATTGATTATTCTCTCAAGTTCAACCTCTTTTTACAATGAAGCCTTGTGGAATAAATAGGCTCAAGTGAGGAAAACCTCATGGTGCAACTAGCTATCCCATTGGCCTAATCAAAATATCTAAACTTGTCCTTGAGGCTTTGCAAAGCCCAAGGCACAAAATATCACATAAAATATCTAAAAAATGCTAAAAACGGAAATTATATTGACTTTACATCATTTCCCAAGTGTAAAAATAGCTAAACACACATTTGGGAAAAGCATATTTTTGAGGTTCAAAAATTGCAAAAATACTTCAAATTTATATCAGAAAAAGGTCCCCTGACTTGCTGGAGACAAATGGCAGCCTTCCTGGTGTTGAAACGAGGCTCATGATAGCTCGTTGGAAATATTTCTGTGTCTACTTTCCGGCACAACTGAAATCACCTCAATCTGATGCCCGGAAGTCCTCCAAATCTGTACCTGTGTGTAAAAAGCCAGGAAATAGCAGACTGCTGATATGACGGGCAGAATGTGCAAAAAGCGAGCATTTTTCGCCAATTTGAGGGGGCGAATGATCTCCGAATGCTCTGAAAATCGCTGGGGACTTGCTCATAGAATTATGGCATCAACTGGTATCATCCTTTTCCCTTGAAAAATCCTCAAACTGAAATGGCGAAATTATGAGTTTTCGACCAAAAACCCAAAAAATGCCAAAAAACAAAAAGTTGCCGAAATGGGCCCAAAATTGGCATGCATGACCCTCAGGGGTCCCTATCAATATGATCTGAAGCGGAGGCCAAAATATCAAGGGCTGATGTGGCTTTCTCCTCTTTCCGTGTTGGGCGCTTCCCCTTTGCTTTCTTCAATTTCTCTTGGGCTGCCTTTAGTTTGCGCGGGGCAAACTGATTCAACTTCTGAAAGTGATGTGTCCTCTTTCTTTGTAGCTCTAGATATTTGTTCGCCCTTTCGAGCTTCATCTCCAAGTGTTTGTTGGCTCTTTCAAGCCATGCCTCTTTGTTTCCTTCAATTTCCTGCTCAAGGAGTGCAGTGAGAGGAAAGGCTTGGAGATGGGCTCGTTCTTCTTCTTTCTGCTTTTTCAAGGCTCTTTTAAGCCCTATGGTCCTAGGCCTCTTCCACCTAGGCTGTTCTTCCTCTTCTTCCTCATCAAACTCACCAATGAGTTCTTCTATCCTTGCTTGTGCCTTAACTACCTCATTCTTATATTTGATCACTCGTGCTTCATGAACAGCTGTGTGAACATTCATTTGTTTGTTTTGAATCTCCAAGAAGTGGTTGAAGTTCCTTGCCCTTTGAAGATCCTCCTCTAAGGTCTCAATTTGCCCCTCTTTATGAATTAGGAGGTTTTCAAGAAGGCGGGCCTCATTATCACTGTCATCACTTTGGATAGGGATGACAGCCAATTCACCTTCATGCTTTGTACTTTCTCCAAATTTGCTTTTTCCTTTGAAGGCCAATCTTGCGCTTTTCCTCCTTAGCATGCTAGTAGGTGTCCTTTTGGGCGATTTCCTCTTGCTAGGAGCAACCTTGGTCACTGTTAGAGTGGCAGCCTTAGACCTTTTCTTCCTTGCTGTGCTGAGCTTTGTTCCTTTGGGAGGAGGAGAAACAACTGATTTACCCTTGACATCTTCTTGAGACTGTTGTTCTCCTTGAGGCTGCTGGATGTTTTCTTCTTGTTGTTCACTTTGCTACCCTTGTTCGCAAAAATCCAGCTGCTGCTGTGCTTGGATTTCCTGCTCATTTTGTGGCTCAAGATGTGGCTCAATTTCCTGCCCAACCTGTTGTTCCTGTCCTCCAATATCAAGCTGTTGTTCTTCATTTTTTACCTGCTGTGCATCACCTTCTGTTTGCTGCTGACCTTCATCTTGTACCTGTTGCTGCTGTTCATCCCTTTCCCCCTGCTGCTGTTCATCCCTTTCCTCCTGCTGCCTTGAATGTTCAGTGGTAATTTAGATCCTTCTAGGAGTAGGCCTGCTGGACAAAGGTATAGGGCGATGAACAGGCTGAGTGGGAGATACATGGACTGGAGGAACAGTAGAGAAATTCGGGTGGCCGATGAATATATCCCATGGAACCTCTTTCTTCTCTAGCTGGTGTAGGATGATAATCTTGATCAGCGAGTGATGATAAAGAGAAGGTATTTGCAGAGGTGGGGCCTTCTTTTGGACTGTATATTCCATCTTCTCGATGCTCTTGAATAAAAAGTAAGGGAGGTTTAGTTGTCTGTTTCTAGTAAAATGCATCAATAGGTGGACATGGTAGGCATAAACTCGATCAAACCTCCCTTCACAAGTAAAATATTTAATTATGAATTTCATAAGCGGAGCATAGCTATCAAGAAGATATGAAAAAGGGAAAATAGCAGTGAAAGCATCTCTATGCTCAGGCTTGAGGAAAGGCTTGTAATCTTCTAAGTCAAGATGGGCCTGTTTGAACCATTTTTCGCCATGATATGGAATCTTGGTGGCCTTGGACATTGATCTTGGAGAGAACTTAAAATCAAGGTCCGCTACCCTGAAATTCTTGTCTTGGAACCTTAGGGCGCATAAGTGTGTTAATGGCGAAAAGCTTTTGACCTCTTGTATCTTCTGGCAGAAATCTAGGCAACCTACTTCATGGAAGTTGAAAAGGACGGATGGATGAGCATTAACCTCTTCTGTAGATATTGGCTCATATATTTTATGCGGACCACTCCTGTTGTCTTGCCTTGGAGGCATTCTGACCTAAATATGCTTTGGAAGAAACAAACTGCCTCACTATGTGTAAACTGCCCTTTTGGAGTCAAACTGTGTCAATTCACTGTTTTTTATAGAGATACAATGTATTTGTATGATTGCACACTGTCCCTTCACAATGTAAAGAACCCCTGCTCTTTTAGAGAAAAGCCTGTCCACCTTTAAAGTACCTCTATCAGTAGATTTCTCAATAGAGACCATACAGTGAAAAGGAGCCAACTGTTAGGTGAATTATCTGTGCACAGTGTTAAGAAAATCACCTTTTTCTTGTGAATTTTTAGAGGTCAATCAACACATCTATATCTTCATCTTTAAGGTAAAATTTCCAATCATTAAGAACCTGCTCTTCCTAATGTGTCAAGCACTCAGCAAACTTACATATGGTGCAATCAATCTTTAGTATGATCAGACAGTCAATGTCACAGTTTTATGTGCCTAGGTGACAAAGTTTTGAAAAATGCTTCAAAAAGTTCAAAAAATCCTGCAAGAGTCTTTCTCTTTGCAAAATAAACAAGGCCTCTTAACAATGTAACACCTTTGGCTTTGTTAGAAAAACCTTTGCTCTGTATGCACATCCACTTATCAAATAAGCTCGAGGAATAAACAACAGCCAAGCCAAAACACAGTGAAAACTGTCTCTTACTGTGAGAAAATAGGAGTCACTTTTGCACTGTAGCTTTCACCCTATATACTATTCTTTGTCAAAAACCCTTTTTTCTGATTATACTCCACTGTTCTCTATATGTATGTCACTCCATCAAACAACACTTACCACATACATGATCAACCTTCAGTGTGGTCATACATTCGATTTCACTGTTATGGAACAAGGTGATAGGGTTTTTTGAAGAATGCTTTATAAGTTCAACCAAGCCTGTAAGAGTTTATCTCTTTCTCGCAAGCAAAATTCTTGTTTTAATATGGAAACCCTGCCCTTTGTAGAAAAACTTCCTCCCTATCTGAATATCAACTGGTCAAAGTAAGCTTGAAGAACAAAACAGTCAAGTGGAAAACTCAGGAATAGACTGCCCCTTCTGTGGTCTTATAGGGTTAACTCTTGCCCTTTGATGCTTGGAAGGTATAGGATCCATGGTCCTTTGATTAATGAAGGTGAAACAAACTACTCTTAGTTTCAACACCAATTCTTTCCTGTAGGTGCCTTAAAAAACACATCTAGCATCTTATCACAGTTTTACACTTCGAATCATCATACAGCCAAAACACTGTTCTTCTGAAAAGGTGACAAGGTTTGAAAGTTTTGTATGCTATGGTATGAGGAATTTGGAGAAGTTTAACACACGGTTCTCTCTATAGGCACTTCTAGCAGTGTATTTATCATTCAAACACAACTTCAACCCAAGGGTATTTTCACAGCAAAATCATTTGACAGATATGGTGATATAGCAAAAGAAACGAGGACAAGCCACTCTTTTGTTTTGACCCTAACCTTGCTAGGCAGCTTCTTAAAATATATGTCGATATATAAACCAGGTCAAACTCAACAATTTGTCTCACACCGTAACTTAAAAACAGGGCTTTTTAAATCTTCATGTCACTTAGCTCTTGGTTTCAAAAACTGAGAAGGCATATGGAAATACCTTGAGAATATGATGGGGGAGCTTATTGATGATTTTAGTCCAGCTCTGGAGGCGTTTGAATAGCTTAAGAGGGTTAAAGAGGTGAGCGACGTGCTGAGCTCTCAGAGTCCCGCGCCGAAACAGTTGTTGGGTGGCTTTGTCGGGTCGGGCAGGCGTCGTGTACAGGCGCGTCGCGCAATTGTACAGGCGCGTCGCGCATACGCTGACCGCCTGTGAAAAATCCCTTCCAGGCGCATCGCGCGGTGAAAACTGTTGCAAACCTCTGCAATTTGACCCGGAAATTTCTTTGTTTGATGCCGAGGATAACAAAAGGACCTTGCTCAATTTGAAAATGAAAATGCACTCTTCAATCTTACTCCCTTGACATAAAAAAACTCCCAACGGTCATGTTTTTAAATGTAACATGAACTTTCGGTTGGGTTTTGCAAGGTAATCACAGTCTTTTTGACCTTTTTCAACAATACCCCTTGGCGCATTTGTAACTTGGAATCACGAGCGATGCATGCATTGGAGATTTTCTATGTTTTAGATCGTGTTAATCATGGATCGACCTCTTTATAACAAACAAAAATGGCTTGAAAGGTCAAACTCTGTTTTACTTATGCACATGGGTTTGAAGGGCGCTTCCTGCCAGTTTTGTTTCTTAGGTGACAACTTTAACACCGATTTTCAAACCTTGAATAATAACTTAATAACCTTCATGCCATCTCTGCCACTGTGTTTAAAAATGCTAGTGATATTTATTATGTAAAGTAACCCCACTTTAACACTGTCAAGAAAATACCTGAAAACTGCTTTGTTTCTGAAAGATAGGTTTTGTATTATCAACATGCTTTTGACAGCCTCAGTCTTTACTTGCTCCTTCAACCTCTTTCTCAATGCAAGTTCCCAAATTTGCTGACCCTATTTGGATCTGATCATGGCCTTCTGATTTAAAGAAAGGCGCCTCTTTTCAAAATACTTCCCTGCTTGTAGGTGTATCATCTATGATATCTCTGTCTTTTTGAATAATGAAAAACAGTGTAATGACTTTTTCTTTCCTTTTTTGTATCTTTCCACTGCATCTTTTGACCAATCAGTTTTTAACAACATTCAATGCCTTGGCCATCTGCTCACGAACGAAGGAGGCCGTTCACTTTGGAAAAGTATCTGAAGATTGTTTGATAAGCCTGCCTGACAAGGGTTTTTCTTGGATATGATGGTAAGCAAACAAACTTGAAAACATTAATACTTTTACCTCTTCCTGTGATCACTACTGTGCTTCAGAAAAACCCTAGTCAAGGTGTCACTGTCTCACTGTACTGCTCTTTGCCGAGGGGAACTGAAAAATCACCATTTTCCTTGGTCAACTTGTGACAAACTATTTGAAAGATAATCTCTGTGAGTAGGGAGGTTAGCACCCTTTGAAAAACAACCATATTTTCTTCTACCTGTGTAATGACATGATGTGTTTCTCCAAGGTTTTATCAATTCACATGATTTGGAAACTTCATATGACTTCCTTTACAAGACCAAACTCTTTTTTCACTTGAACTTGCATATTTCAGACTCTAGCCCTATTATGATCATCACTCATACTCAGAAAACCTGGAGTCACTGTTTCACTGTTCAGTAAAAAGAAAACCTGGGTTTTTGCAATCCTTAAAGTCAATACTGGCCAGCACCCTCTGCTTGTAGATGAAGGAGGCACCCTAACCCTCTGCTTGTAAATGAAGGAGGTTCTTGGCCATGACAAATTACCAGTTTGCTGTGACAGTGGTGTCTTTCTCTTACTGTGATTTTCCTGCTGAAAGGAAGCTGCAAGGTCTTGATGAGTCACTCTTTGTTTGCAGATATATCTCAGGCTCATGTTTACATGGAGAAGCAGCTGTTCTTCTGAATGTAGATTCAAGAATTTTCTCCTGAGATGAAATTATATTTCCTACCTTTGTAGAAACCATAAAACACAATGAAACACCTAATAATCAGCTTGAGATTGTGGTTTATGCAGTGCTGAGACCTAGGGGTATAAGTGGCGCGACTTAGAGATGTGATCAACTTGATTTGCAGAGTGGGAGGTCAGTCATGATTGGTCTATAGAAGATGGTGGTTTTTTGGCCTTTTGATGGTTACCAAGGGTAACATGCCTTAAAGCGCCACTTCCTAACTTAGGGGAGGCTTTTGCAACAGACTTGGATTTGCTTTTTAGAGCTGATGGGCAGACCAGTAGGGCTGAAGCTAGAAAAAAAAAATAGTGATAATGGGTTTTAACTTTGACATGGGCAGACTGAAAAGTAAGAGGGCGAAAAAAGTTTTATGAGGGTTTTCTAGATGACAAATTGACATATGGAAATCAGCTTCTAGAAAACTCATTTATGGATATAGTCATCACTAACATGTAAAAAATACTGATGGCTAACAGGTTATTTCATCAACGTATTGGAAGTATGCAACAATGTTTCAATCTTCTTTCATTCTGAGTTGCTCAAATTTTTCTCTATATATTTGAAGCTTTGCTTCTTTGACATTTGAGTCACCTGCATATATATTCTCAAGCTTGTCCCATACATTTTTTACGGTTTTACAACCCAACACCTTATGATAAGAAGATTCAATAAGTCCACTGATAATAATATTCTTTGCTTTTGCATCATTTACCAAGTTCTTCTTACCTTGTTCATCCGCGGTGGATGTAAATCCATTTTTAATAGTGTCCCATACTTCGTAACCTTGTGCCAAGAGATAGAACTCTATTCTTCCTTTCCAGAGTGCATAATTATTTTCATTGAATAGAGGTACACCATTCTTGGTATGCTCCATGACCTTCTTCCAGCTGTTAAACTGCTATTGAAGGAACCAAGCTCTGATACCAATTGTTGGAAATACTGAGAGGGGGGGGGGTGAATCAGTATTTCTTTCAATTAGAGCATTAGTTGATCTTTAATTATTATCAGTGTTTGTACAATTATAGCAGCAAACAAGAGGAACAAAAATTCACACAATTTTTAAGGTGGAAACCCACTCCAGGACAAAAACCACCTAATGCTTTTGTAATAATTATTTTCAACTCCAATTGAAAATAAAGCTCCAAATTCCTAGAATCTAGAAAATCATTCTTCTCCAGCTCCCACTAGATGGACGCTCCAATGCCCGAGATTCTTCAGTAGTCACTGAACGGATGCACCAATACCCAATGAGCTACAACTCACCCTAGCACCACCCTAGCACCCTATAGAAGAATAAAAGAAGAATGGACTCTCGTACCAGAGAAAATGGTCCACTTTACAATGATATAGAATGATGTAGAAGAAGAAGATATACTAGAACATAACCCCAACTTTGACACAACCACTGCCTCTTCGTCCCTTGGCAGATAGACACTAGTACAATTTGTATAATAATGTATTTACAATGACTAAGTACAATGATACCTTTACAATGATTGTATGCAGTGCTGCCCACTTGAAGACTTCATATGATGAACTTCTTGCTGCTGTTATGCACCTTGGTTCCTTCTCCTGTCATGCTACTCTCTGCTGCACCTTTCTTTGTTTTTATGCCATAGAAATTCTGGTCCTTTGCTTTTATGACAACACATGATCTAGCTTTCTCTTGCCTTCTAGGAGCTCGATATTGAATCTAGTGTCTCTCTATTATTTTTTATCATCATTATCTGATTTTTGGTCCTGTAGTAGTCCTCTGAGTCTTCTTTCCAATGCCATATGTCTGACCCAATTTGGATTCTTCAAGAGAGAGTTATACCCAATTCTCACACTACCTTAATTATAGACTGTTTCAGTAGAGCGCAATTTTATGGCGTGCCACGTGTCACTGTTTCTTCATTTGTATTTGAAATTGATAGAGAAAAAGGTATAGACTGTGCACTATCCTTAAATTTTTACAACATTCCAATCCAATACTTAGAGAGGGAGTTATGACAAATTTATCAAAGTCACTTATTTGAGATGAATTTCATGAGCCTGAACAAACCCTTACTTCCACAGATCATATCTCCACAAATATTGAGCAACTTGATCTGAAATTTTTACTGCAGCTTCCTCAGGATTTCGACTTCTCCTCATAAAAATTTCAGCTTCTGATCCTTCATAGAAAAACATTTAGAGCGAACATTCCACAATGACCTGTTTCAGATAGTCGAATCCCTTGCCTACGGAGGAAATGAAGATCACAATATGTATGAATGCTTAAGTTGAGAGGGGCTTCAACAAGTGAATGTGGGAGGGATTTTAGGAGCTTAAAAAATACTAATTATGACTTTTGAATGACCCATGCCCCAACCCCATGGGGTTTTAGCCTACTAATTGGGGTACAAACTTCAAACATGAATATCTCTCAAACCGTGAAGAATTACATGGCGTGCCATATATCAATGGAAACATCCCGACAAGTAGAAACCATCAAAAGCATTATTGACCCAAAATATATTAATTTGGTAAGTCAAAATTTCCATGCAATATTGGGTTAGCCTTTGGTGCTGCTTGGGTTGACATCAATGACAACCGCTGATCAACAGAAGAAGGGGTAAAAATGAAGGGAAAAATGGGTTTTTTGCAGCAATCTTTTCTTCATGAAAATAACAGATTTTCAGAATTAAGAGGGAAACAACAGTGAAGATTAACTCAAGGATAATTCATCTACACAAGACTTCAAGAATTAACAATTTGACAATAAAACTTGTTTCTTGAAGGCTTAAAACATGATTTAGCCACCATTTGATTTGAAAATTTTTATAGGTGGCTAACAGTGGCTCCACATGGGAATGGTGCCTTCTTGAAGGCATAAAGAACTTTAGACTTGTATTCTTTGGGATGCTGATCAATGCCTTATCCATTGGGCTGCAACTTTCTTCACTTGGATGATCTTCTTCAGTTCTGATAATGTTAACAGCCATGAAAAAACAGTGGATATCCATCCAAACAAGCTCTGTACCTACCCAATCCTACTGATTTAACATTTTTTTCTTCTTTCAAAGTGCATTTGGATTGGCAAACTCTTTTACAAACATCTTATTCTTTTGAAAGAAAAAATTAGTCTATTTCTACTTCTTATTTCTCCATGAACTTAGATTAAACAGTTGAGTTCATAAGCTTCTCTACCTAATCTACTATCTGTTAGGATTAAACAGTCTAATAGATTTTTATTCACTAATTTCTAAAACGGAAATTTAAAATCATGCAAGTCAGGATTGAACAGTCTAACTTGTTGCTGATCTATGGCATAAAAAAAAGCTTCACATAGATTATTATTTTGCAGAAAATTAAATCAAAATGGTGAAGGCTTAAGATCTGAAAATTCTAAGCACATCCTTCTCTTTCTTCAACTCTATTTTTACTTATGTTTGTGCTGTCTTTTCCTTGTTCTCTGGTTCAAGTTTTGAGCACATTAGAACTAGTTTACTTATGTCTTTGACTCACGGTTTTAAATAGATTGGAGTCATTCTTCTTTTGGAATCTTAGGTTTGGATTTTGAGCTTGTTTGAACCTTTATTTTTCTATCCTAACCTACCTAACTGATAAGCCAAGATTAAGCTATTTGGAAATTTACTAACCTATCAGAAGTCAATTCAAAACTAATTATTCATGTTTAGGCTATATGACCAACTAGAAGTGTGTTTTTCAGGAGTGGCATTCGAACTTGCACACTTTTAGATTTTGTTTCTCTTTTTTGGTATGGCATTGTACCTTTCTTGTTTTTACAATCTGCCCTCTTTTCTCTTTCTATTGTTTTTGTATTTTTTATTTTTCTAACTTTGAATGCAATGATAGATGAAATATTCACAATGAGAAAAAAGATAAAAAGGCTTCCACACATGATAGGATCAAGAGAAATAATTTTTGAGCATCTTTCCATTGACAGGACACCCAAACAGTTCTGCTCCATTCAATTCCTGCAAGAAATAAGCATTGTTACCAGCAGAAGAATGAATGAGATAAGGGCCAAGCCATAAGTTATCAAATTTCCCATGCTTGCCCTTGTCTTATCTCCTTGAGTCCCACTTTAACACTTTGTCCCCAACGTTGAAATTGTTGCCTTTGTCCTTCTATCAAAAAGCTTCTTGATGCTCTCTTTCTTTTGTAATTCTCTGTTGTAAACCTCCTCTCTGGTTTTCTGAAGATGTATAGTCTGATTTATTCTTCTGATCATGCCATTGTCTTTAGACTGCACTTCTTGAATCAACTTCATAACTGGTACACAAAGGCTGGTTGGAAAAATTGCATATGTACCATACACAAGCTGGTAGGGTGACATTCCAATAGATTTCTTAAGTGTTAATCTGTCAGCCCATAGTGCATGTATTAGCTTTGTGTGCCAAGACTTCTTGTTGTCTTCCAACAACTTCTTGATTATGTTCACCAAACTCTTATTTGAGGATTCTGCCATCCCATTACCTTGAGGGTAATAAGAAGTAGAATGACCCAAGGTAATCTAATATTTGTGACAGAATTCAACCATATTCTTGGATCCAAATGCTGCAGCATTATCAGTGATGATCTTTCTAGGACAACGAAATCTAGAGAGGATATGAGTCTCAATGAATTTTATGATGACAGGGTCATTGGCTTGTCTAGAAGGGATGGCTTCTATCCATTTGGTAAATTATTCTGTTGTAGTAAGAATCCATCTATGTTGGGTAGATGAGGGTGGATGGATTTCTCCTATGAAGTCAAGTCCCCACTGTTGAAAAGGAGCTTCAACAGTGATTGGATGCAGAGGTAAGAGTAGCAACTTTCTTTTGCCTTCAAAAAGTTTGCATTTATGACAGGAAATTATCATCTTCTGTACATCTAGAAAGAGGGTGGGCCAATAGTAACTAGCTCTAAGGATTTTGTTGGCTGTAGTATTCCAATAGAGGTGGCCTCCAAATTCTCCTTCATGGAACTCGTGCTTTACCTTCTTTGCATCATTCTCAGGCAAACATTTAAGCAATATTCCACTTGCATTTTTCCAATAAAGACATTTATCTATAATGCAGTAGTTTACAGCTTTTAACTTTAAAAAACTTGCCTTTGTTTTTGATAAACCAGGGTGTATTTAGATTGAGAAAAACATATAGAATATCAGCATACCAAGAGGAATTCATAAAATGGTCTTCAATAATGGGAGTTGACAATTCCTCTTGTTCATCTAAAGCATTTATCATATTTATATCAATAACTTCAAAATTTGATTCATCCATTAATCTAGCTAGACCTTGGCCTTTAATGAGTTTAGTGGGATTGATTTCTAAATCATATTCAAGTATCACAGCTATCCACTTACCTTTCTTACCATCTGGGTCTTGTGTTAAAATGTCTTTCACAACTGAATTTGGGACAAAGGCAATGATGTGGGAGTGCAAAATGTATACTTCGAAGTATTTTAAAGCTTTGACCAAAGTATAGGCTTGCTTTTCCATAATATTGTACTTCAGAGGAGCATCTCTCAATGCCTTGCTAAAGAATTCAATGGGCTGCTTTTGTCCCCGTGGATTTTTTTGCAATAGGACAGCAACTATTGTATGTTCTGATGCAAATGAAAAAATATAAAAATATTTTGAAAAATCAGGACTTATTAGAACTAGTGTTTTGGTTAATGCTTGTTTTACCAGTTCAAAATATTTCTTTGCTTCCAAGGTCCATTTAACTCCTTGTTCTTTTTTTAGTATGTTTGTAATGTTTCTAAGGAGTTCAGCCAAGTTGGGTATGAACCTTCTCAAGAAATTAATCTTTCCAATGAAAGATTGGAGTTCCTTGATGTTTTGAGGATGAGAGATTTGCAATATAGCCTCAATCCTTTTTGGGTCTATCTTTATTCCCTCTTCTGATATTATGTGTCCAAGAATTTTACCTTCTTGGAGACCAAATAGTGTTTTCTTTGGGTTTAAAGATATCCCAAACTTTCTGCATTTCTTGAATACTTTCCTCAAGTGTTCTAAGTGCTCTTCATTTGTTTTGGAAAAAATAGTGACATCATCAAGGTAAATAATGATGAAGTAGCCCAATTCTTCCGAGAATACAATGTCCATGGCTCTCTGAAAAGTAGCACCATCGTTTATTAGACCAAAGGGAATTTTCACATACATGAAAGTGCCCCAAGGTGTACTAAATGTTGTCCTTAATTGATCATCATGATGTACTAAAATCTGATTGTATCCTAAGTAGCCATCTAGCAAATAAATTATTTTAGAACCAACTACCCTTTGTAAAATATGATCCATCTTGGGTATGTTGGGGTTCCCATGTTTTGGCATATTTGGCAATACCAAAAGATGAGACAACATCAAACCACTTTGGGGCCCTAGGATCTAGCCCTCCTGGACCCGGAGATGCATCTCTCCAAATATATCGAAGAATGATATGTCTTTGAAGCTTGAAATGAGATATTAGGCTAGGTATGAAGCACAAAGGGGGTTTAAAATGATTTGGTTGCTGGGTTGCTGGGTTGGTCAGGAGATCATAGACTGGGAAAGTAATAGGAGAAAGGAAACAAAATAGCAGGAGGCCTCAGCAAAGAGGATAGGCCAAGACAGTGCCATCCATTGGGCTATGGAGTCATGAAAGGTAATTACATGAAACAACTAGCCAAGGCTTCCACAGGGCAAGTCATCTACACTAAAGGATCTTTTAGGCAGATGGTGGAATGGAACATTAAGGAGAGAAAGTGGAAGAAGGAGAGGCACCCAATTTCTGTCTATAGATCAGGTCAGAGGTCATTTAACTCCAGACCTACTTGGACATACTCAAAGGCAGCTCTCAAAGGTGGACAAAGGGGAAACTTATAGATCAGACCAGAGGTCATTTAACTCCAGGTCTGCTTTATCAACTCCAAGGGAAAACAGAGATAAGATTGACGAAGAAACATTCAAGCAGCAAACCCACAAGTTCATACATCAGCCAGCAGGCAATAACATCCACTGCACTGGTTAAACCACATGAATTCGCTCTTAGATAACACATAAAGTAGAAAACATTACAGGTAGGGAGAGCAGGAAACATAGGGCACCTAGCAAGGGTGAATCCTATGTTATACTTCTGTTGCCTACCAGAAGAAAATGAAACAGTATGAAAATGTAATAAACAAAGTTAGAAAAACATCACCAATAGTAATAGACCAGGATCCTATGAAATGTGCTTTGATTAATTGATGCAAAACCAGTCATGTACACTAAGCTCAATGGCTAATACAGTCTAGACTTTCTCCTCCCAGCCTATTACATACAACTACTCTGCTACTCCCTCCCACGATGGTTCTAACAGTCAAGAATGAATCCCACTAACCGCCACGGCAGCAGCCAACAATTGAACAACCCCTTTTACAACATGTTCTCGGGATTCTTATAGGAGAATGAGGAAAACAGAAGTAGATGAACATTGAATGGATCTCATTAAGTCAGTAAGGCGGAAGAGTTCACGCCCATACTGTTTAATGGCTTTCTGTAGCACTGTGTGTACTCTGTAGGCTATTCGGAGATCTCTGTCAGGTCAGGATTGACCTCTGATATGTTCCTTGTAATCCTCTTGGTTGTCTGGAGCTCTGCACTGCCTTCTGAATATGGTTAATTGGCTTAAAGTCTGCGGACCTATCCATACCTCTATTACTGCTTCTCAGACAGTCTTTAATGAAGCTCTGTCAGTGAAATTAACCGTTTCAGGGCTCGAGGAGATATGAGGGGCGTTGTAGGTAGATGTCTGTCCTGGAGAAAACGCTCTGCTGGAATACGCACAGATAAGACTTGTTGTGTGTGCATTAGTCTTCAACTGTGCCCTGGTACTTTGAATACGGGGTGAATCATTTAATTTCATTAATAACAAGCACCAACCCCCCTTTGAATTCCTTCTGTTGGTCGCTGGCAATGCTGAACTGGCCATCTCTGTGTTGTCTGTGCTGTAAAATAACATATTATAAACTGGGCAGTGGTGGACAAATGCTGTGGAGGTGGAGAGATGGTGGAGCGATAGAGAAACAGTGGGAACAACGGAGAGGAGCGGAGAAATGAATGCACAGTGTAAAACCCAAAGTTTAGCGTTGGGTCGAAATACAAAGGAAATGACGGAAAACAATGGAGCAGAAGCCGTGGAGGTGGGACCCGGTACGGAGATCGCAAATCGCAAAAACGGAAAGTGCGATGGCAAAAGTGCGACGGCGAAAAGTGTGACGGTGCGATATGCGATCGGGGCGATGTGCGACAGAGGAAAGTGTGATGGGAAAAAGTGCGACGGCGCGATCAGTCGATCGCATCGCAAATATTTGCGACGCGATCAGATTGCATCGCAAATATTTGCGATGGATCTAACAAACACAACACGCAAAAATGCGATATGCGATTTGCGATGAGCGCCTTAAGGGGCGGCGCTCAGTCACAGCGCTCGGTTACATGGGGACGGGGCTGGCGGAAAGGGGCTACGCCTTAGTATAAGATCGGAAGTGGGTTTGGCCCATTCCAATGTGATTTCAAGGTTAGAAAGGGGAATGATAGAGGGATAAGGGTGAATTAGCCCAAAAGGGGGGATATGGGTAGAATTCAAAGGGGATTTTGGGGGAATTTGAAGGGTAATGAAGGGAAATAGAAGGGGGGCCAAGGGGGATAAAAATAGGAGCTAAGAGGGGGGTGAAGTAAGAGGAGAAAGGGGCCTTTAGGCATTTCTTCACAAACAGAGTCTTTATAATAGGAATCAGCAGAGGGGAATTTATCAAAGGATAAAAGACATATGGAGGCTTCAAGGAGACTGTGTTTTCAGAGGAAATGCATTCCTTGAAGGCTCAAAAACAATCTAGCCCCCTATTTTCTTGTCAAAAATTTCATAGGGGGGGGGCTAACAGGGTAAAGGGTAGTTGTCTTTCAATGAAGCTTTTTTTAAGTCTCTAAAGTCAATACAAAGCCTAATCTCTCCTGTTTTCTTCCTAACTGACACCAGATTAGACACCCATTCAGAATATCTAATAGGGACAATAATACCAGCTTCATACATTTTCTTGATTTCCTTCTCAACCAAATGTAACTGAACATGGTTTATTCTACGTAGTTTTTTTTAAATAGCTTTTGGTTTTCCTTGAGAGGTATCTTGTGTTGAATTATTTCAGTGTCATAGGATTTCAGATCCTCATAACTCCACGCAAAAACATCAGAAAATTATTTAAACAACTCTATGTATTTGAGTTTGATTTGAGCTGGTAAAGTCTTATATAGTTTAATCATCATTGGTTTTAGTTCAATACCTATATTACACTCTTCTACTTCAGTCTCTACAGGCTCCAGTTTCGGTTTCTTAGCCACATCATTGAAATCAAACAACTCTTCTAAAGGGGCCAGACCCTTTGGAAAACTTTGATTGTAAGACTGCAGAGTTTCTAAGTATTCTGTTGGTAAATTTTCACTAACCTCTATGTTATGTTTAGATTGGTTTGCTAACAGATTTATAACAGCAACCTTTGGAGAGTTTTCTTCTTCATCAAGTAGATTTTCTTCTCTAGGGCAGTTTGTTTCATAATCTGAATCTGAACTTGGTAGTTCAAATTCGTTTCTGGATTGTAGGAAGTCTTCTATTTTTTTGTCTCCATCAAACACTTGCCAATATTTCTTGTTATCAGGGACAGTTGGTCTAAATTTAATTTGAGTTTTACATCATTTGGTTTCATAAGGCGTTAAGCATGTTCTAGCAACAAAAGCTAAACTGTGGGCCATGATATTCTTTTCTCTTGGGACAAAAACAAGTTGGTATTCCTCAAAAGTTTTCAATAAATCCATGACGTCATTTCGATAGGCTCTAAGTCTGGGGTTTCTGGCACTGTATTCCCCATTTACTCACCTAATGATTAATTTTTAATCCCCATGCACTTTAATTCTCTTGGCTCCTAATTTCTTTAACAAGTGCAAGCCTAAAAGAAGGGATTCATACTCCACTATGTTATTCGAACATAGAAAATTTAGTCTATACGAATGGCCTTCCATGTGGTTGTTCTCAGGGTTACGTATCTAGACGCCTGCACTAGAATTTCTCCTAGTGCAAGACCCATCGAAGTTCATACTCCAAAGAGGACTAGTTTCAGGTTCAACAGTTTGACTATCATCCTCTTCAACTAGTGTGCTTTCAGATTGTTCTTGAAGGTTAGCAATTTGTTGAATTTGTTTTAATTCCTTAGGCTTTTCATTGCGTTGAGGATTTATTTCTTGACTCTCAAGGTTAAAAAGAAATGGATGCATGATTTGTAGCTCTAGACCTATGTTTTGTTTATTGTAGTTTTCTGGTTTAGCAAACTGTTTTGACACTTTTGTGTTATCTTCCTCCTCCTTTCTATCTACCATTAACTCAATTAAGGTCAGTTGTTCACTGAATGTTTCATCATTGAAAAGGATAAATGAATCAAGCCCTGTATTAATAGAATAGAGAGGAGATTTTTGTGGTCTCTCTTAGCTGGTAACCATGTACTGCATATGAGACTTCTTGTAAAGTCTTCTAGTCTGATTGAAAACAGTGATGGTTGCATAGGTCATATCCATTTGCATAGTTCCTTGTAACTTAGCTCCCCAAGATCTTGATAAAAGCATACCATATTTTGGGGGTACATTAGCCACAACAATATCCATTACTAAACATTTGGCTGGAATTTGGGCTAATTTTACATAGAGGTCTTTTATTAAGCCTAAACATTTCACTCTGCTTGAGTCAAAGGAGTAAAGATGTTTGTAAGGTTTGGTGATTTCGAGGCCTAGGCTCTCCATTACAGCTTTGGGAATTAAGTTGTGAAAGGCCCCTGAATCATGCATAGAATTATGTAAAATCTTGTCATGAACATTTAAACTAACATAAAAAGGAGGAATTGGTCCCTCTTCATATCTACCCTCAATCTTTGGACTGAATATGAGCTCTGGTTGGTCATCATTAAGATTGACAGTATCATTATTCTCTTCTATGTTAAAAGCCTTCAAAATTTTGGATCTATATACATTTTGGGCAACTAATTCAATAAGGGGAACAAAGATGTTTATTCTAGCAATTTCCTGCTCCAAACTAAAAGGCATCTGATTGTTTGATGTGCTTGTTTCAACCTTATTAACTGCCATTCGATCAACGAAATCAGTTTGTTGATTTCCTCTATTTCGATTTGTCAAAAAAATTTTAACAGGAGTACTAGCTGAGGCGCTAACACTACTAAGGTCTGCACTCTGCTTTTCATTGTTTTGAGTGCTTTTCTCTTTATTTTTATCAGAATTTCTAGCCACTATTTTATCCTTCTGTTTTGTAACTTTGGCTTTATTTACAGTGTTGTATTGTACAGATTTTTTAGAGGTTTTAGCTTTGGGAGTTTCTTGATTGCTTTTACTCCCAAGGTCATATTCGTTTTGAGACTCTATGATGACATTTTCCATTTCCTGATAATAATATTCATCTTCAGCTCTTTTGTCATCATAGGGTGTGTATAGACCTTGTTTTATATCATAATGAACTTCAAAATCATCATTTGTTCACTTGTTTCTTCCACCTCACTTACATAGTTTTGATGAAAAGGAGGAGTAATCTGTTGATCATCCTTCCTTGGTATATTCTGAGGTTGGTTTCTTTCCATCATTCTTTCCATCTTTGAGCTGAACGTGGAAGGTGTGGATTTCTCTCTAAAGGACACTTTCTTCTCATTCTTCATTCTTGCTCTTTTCTCCATTAAATTAAATTCCACAGCAAGAGCCCCTTTTTTCATATCTTCGAGAGTCAAAGGATCTCTCTCTCTCAGCTGATAGGCCATCTTAGGATCAAATCCTTCAGGAAATTTTTTTAAAGCTGAGCCTTGTGGATGTTTTAAGTCTGGGGGAAGTGCATTATACACACTATTAAACCTAGTGCAATAAGCTTGTACACTTTCCCCAGTGTTTTTGTGGAGATTCTTGTAGTCCGAAAGTATTTGGAGAGGGTTTTTCTTCACTTCCCATTTTTTTAAGCACAACTGATGGAAGGCTTGGAGATCATTAATACTGTGAGGGGTTAAGCCTTTGAACCATTTTCTTACTTCTCCCCCTAAAATCTGAGCAAATAATCTAAGTTTGACAGTTTCATCATCAATCTCATTTCTGTCAAAGTAGTCATTCATCTTATCCACATGTTGTGAAGCAGTAGTAGCATTACTGGCATCATACAATGGTATCTTGGACTGATAGTCCTGTGGAAGATTGACTAAGGGCAAAGGAAGGACCAACGGGGCATACCATGTTGCCATGATAGGAGGTGGAGGAAGATTTACAAGAGGTGGATTAAAAAGAGGGAAAGTGGGTTGGAATGGAGTGGTTTTGACAATGGGTGTATGGGTAGTAGAAGTGGATGGGCCAACAATAGATTTTTGAGCTGATCTAGGATGAGAGAACCGAAAATTATGTAGGAAATGTAAATCTAGTGGTGTATTTTCTCTACTACCAGGATGTTCACTTCTGTCTGGGGATGAAAGTGAAGAATTTGAATCTAACTGATCTAAATCATCAAGTGACCAAGTTCTAAATGGATTTCTTAAGTCAATTTGTGATTCTTGTAGATCTGCAAGGTTTTCTGGAACAGAATTAGCTCTAAAGGGTGATCTGAAAATAGTTGAAGATTTAACCTCAGGAGACTTCCTAAGGATTCTTTCAGGGTTGTCAACTATCTTAGGAGGGTTTGGGTTAGGACAGGCTCTAGTATAAATCTTTCTAGGAGCCACTATGTTGTGTTTTTCAGACCCAACTAAACAAGAAAAGTTTAGCCAAATATAAAAATCTTTAAGAGGCTAACTGATCTTTTAATCAAGAAAACTTTAATCCTAAAGTCCTCTAACTAATTTTATATGATTTTATGATTATTATGGGTCTTCCCAGTGGAGTCTTAAGGTCTGTTTAGGATTGTGGAGTCACCAGGTGGAATTTTTTAGCTCTTTTGGAGGTAAAAGGTCTTATGGTCCACCACCATGTTTATTTGAATACCAATCTGAAATATTTTTTGGTTTTCTGAGTTTTTTCAGTCCTATGGGTTCTAAGAGTGTCCTAAATATGTTTCAACACTTAGCTATGGTGATGATACAAAGAGAGTTTACTTTTATGTCTAAGCTAGCTAATCCTTCAAGGTTTGATAGGTTCTTATGAAAATCCTAAGGTTTCCTTAGTTTGTCACTGATTCAAACAAGTTTTATCATGATTACCATTTACTTGGTAGTGCTTGAAGAGGGATACTTGTACTCAAGGGGTTTTTTAGAATGAATATTGACCCAGTCCCCAGCAGAGTCGCTAGAAATGTTAGCTCCCCGTAATTCCAGCAAATTGGTGAGACTAGAACTGCGGAGAGAACACTTGAACCACTTTAGGATTCTAGGATCTAGCCCTCCTAAATCTAGAGAGGAATCTCTCTAATAAGTGAAAATGTTGATTTATCTTTAAGGTTTTTATGTGTGATATTAGGCTAGTTATTAAGAGCAAGGGTTTTTGTTTGTTTTGGATGGTTGAGCATGATTTTTAGTTGAGTGGAAAGTTCTGAAATGAAATAGATTCAAAGGTGTGAAGTTGCAAGAAAACATAAAAAGCTTTGGCTGATAGGATAGATATCATGCTAGTTTTTAGTCCATTGGGCTATGGAGTCATAGAAGGGTTTAATTGTGCAACAATTTCAAGAGTGGTCCAAGGGGCAAGTCATCTATATCACAAGATCTCTTAGATAAAATAATGGAATGGAACAATAAAGTGTTGAAGGGGTGGAAAAATACAATAATTTCAGCTAGGATTTATTATTCTTCCCAAACAAGAAAAGGCTTTTAAGTAACTGTTTAAAACCAACCAAAGGACAGGGCTAACCATAGACTTCTTTGGACAAGCTTGTATTAAAGTTAACTCATCAGATAAACAATCTAGTAATCCTCATAATTAATTTCAGAAGGGGTGAAAATAGATAAGATACTTTTAAATCCAAACTGTTTTCAGCATACCCTTAAGGAAACTTACAGAATGACCTTTGAAGAATGAACTAGAAGACAGGGAAAACCATAAAATTTCCTAGTCTAACTCTACTGAGTAGATAATGAAAATAACATTCAATAACTTCTTTTCAAGCTTTGCACATCAAGATAGGGGCAAACCAACATTCCTTGATCATCTTTACACTTTATTGAAGACCTTCTTAAACACACAATTTAGAGGAAAACATTGAGATAAAGCTTATCAGTCAGAGAAGGGTACTGTAAACAATAAATCATAACTCTATGCTTGTTGTTATTTATCAGAGAATAATGGACAAAATGGCATAAATGAAAGGAAAACAATAACACATAAAGAAGCACTTCACCAGTGATATAGACCAGGATCCCAAGAATCAGCTTGTATATTGATGTCAATCCAGTTACATTCTTCAAGTCCAATGTTTCGGTTTAGCAATCATCTTCTCTTATCAGCCTAACTTATTTGATCACAAACAGAGCTTCAAGAGCCTCTGAACACTATTTACATACAAAAAATTTTGGACACAAGTATATATCAAAGTTCTATAACCAACCCTTTACAATGAGCTCCTCAAGAAGATTTTATAGAAGAAATGAGGAGGTCGAATGAGAGAAAATATCTACAGGCTCAATTAATACATTTTAATGCTTCTCGGCCTTTGAGGGGCTCAATGAAGAATATTTCAGATATTTCTCTGTATTAATTGGCTTACATTAAGTATTAAGCTTGCTGGGAAGATTTTGTTGACTTTAAGGCTCTGTGTTATCCTTGTAATAACTCTGCTGATAGTTTAAATTAATTTCTTTGATTTGAAATAATTGTTGAGCTATCTTTATGCTAATATATTCTTTTCTGGTAATAAATCGACCTCTTTTGAAGGCTTTGAGGCTGCAGGTGGCTTCTAGTAGCTAAGAGGATTCAATTAGCCTTTGATGTTGCAGTGGAGGCATTCTCGGTCTGGTAGATATTATTGTCCTTCTTTAATCACTGTTAATTTGCTTTAATTCTATGTGTTAGGCTTAATTAGGCCTAATTCTGTCCTCTATTCTTCAAACTGTGTTTAATTGAGTGGATTAGGCTTTATATGTTCGATTTAGGCCGTAATCCCTCAAAACTATGTAAACCATCTTCAATTCTTAATCTCTGTTGTGACTGGATCTTTAACACTGATACTCTCTATTTAATTTAGCTTTGTTGTGTCTTGTTCATGTGCAGGTGTTACAGGGGCTTTTATAATGGCGTCAGTGCTCATGAGGCACTAAAAAAACACAATTCAGAGCCCTGCAGAATGATCTCTGTGATGTATAAAGGTCTGGGAGATCGTCATTCCCGGCATTCAACTTTCCTTTAAATCAATTGAATCTTTTTTTAAAACCTGCATAAACCAAGAAAAATTAGAAAAATCCTACAGGATAAGGTTTAATAGCTTCAGATGGTTTAGGTTAGATCACAGCCATTGGATGAAAGCATCCAACGGCGAGGATTTCTTTGTGGGGTCAAAGGAGAGTCGGTTGGATGAATGGTGTAAGATATTAAGTCCGGGCCGTTGATATGTGTTGATTAAAGGTCGAAATGGATTGGGAGAATATAATTAAAGGGGGCCATATTATTGCAGGATGAGAAAAATTACGAAGAAAATAGGTGAAAAAACCTTTTGGCAGAGAAAAAGGTTAAAATGAAATTCGAGGTTTCCGAAAGGAATCTGGGCCGTCAGATGAGATCGTCCTCATAGATAAACGACGGAGGTTGATCGATGGAGTCCCTTGGATGATGGCGAAGGGCGATGAATTGAAAATGAGATTGAATGTGGGCTGTTGATCTACAGAGATCAACGGCGGAGAACACACGTGATGGAACACAATGTAAATGGGAAGGGTGGTTTTGGCTAAAGAAACCAGCGGTTTCGCGCAAGAAAATGGAGGAAAGGCGTTTTCACCTTTTTGAACATGATATGTGTTAGAGCATACCAAGTGGATTTTCAAAACCACCCTCATCGTGTAATTTCAAATCATTAACATTCAGGCTTAAATTTACGCGAAACTAAGCGCGATAAGACAAGATGCAAGGACAAAAAGAGGTGGGGCAGGGGAAAGCGATTTCAATATTGACCATCTAATCATAGGAATGAAAGGCCCAGATTAAATCTCAGGGTTAATGTAATAATATATGAGGCGAAGTTCAGGTGGAAAATGAGTTAGTGAGGGCCATTGATCTGCAGAGATGAACGACGGAGATTTCCCCAAAAAAATTATAAAGCAGGGTTCGTATAAAATTAACCAAGGTTGCGGGCTTCAATATGGACCATTGGATGGTATGCAATAGATGGCCCAAATCTCATCGGGGGTCGCCAATCAGTGGGGGAGGGAGGAAAGGCACAACTAAAATTTTCCAATGCGATTGAATGCGTACCGTCGATCTTTAGAGAGATCAACAGTTGGGAATAGATCTGCAATTTTTAATATTGGAGGTTGTGGCATAGGGTGAATCAATGTGGACCGTCAGATCTGGGAATGGTGGAATAGATCAATGGTTGGGAATCCATCGGAAGGGGCCAATCGGAGTGGGGTGAATAAAATATTATAAACGCGCCCATTGAAATCTCCGATGTGAGATCATGTAGGTCGTTGATTGGTTTAAGATCAACGTTGGAGGTTCTCCCAACCAACGAACTGGCAGGTTATGTTATAACATAAAAATGGGGTATTTTATGAAATAAAAAGGGAAAATTTCATCGGGGACGGGTTTTATATGAGGTTTAGCGCCCGATTGCGGGGCTTTTTGGTATGTGAAAAGATGAACGGATCGAGGGTTTATAAAAAGGATCCAATCGCATCGGGACCTTTCCTTAAAACAAAGAAATGCACCCATCGCACAAATCTGATTGCGATAAGTGCTCATGACTTTAAATCTTGGTCCTGGGCGTGGGTATATGGTGGGGAAGTGGTTTGGGGGCTTAGCCGAAGGAGGCTAAAGCCTTAGCATAAAAAAGACTCATTTTTATGATTTTTCAAGGATTTTTAAGGATCTTGAAAGCTTCCGATAAGGAAAAAAAGGATTTTTAAACCTTATCAAATGGGTTTAAATGAAGGGAAGAAGGGAAAAGAGGAAAAATATAAGAGTTTCATGGGGAAAAGGGGATAAAATGGAGGTTAATTTTGAGTGGAATAAAGGGTAAAAATGAAGGGAAAAATTGGGTTTTTTGCAGTAATATTTTCTTCATGAAAATAGTAGATTTTCAGAATTAAGAGGGAAACATCAGTGAAGATTAACTCAAGGATAAGTCATCTTCACAAGACTTCGAGAATTAAAAATTTGATAATAAAACTTTTTTCTTGAAGGCTTAAAACATGTTTTAGCCACCATTTTATATGACAAATTTTATAGGTGGCTAACATACGGCACATGGAAAAACTGCAGCTACTTTTTTGTTCAATCATGTGATTGCTCATTTCGGTGTACCCCAAGCGATAATTACTGACCATGGGAGTGATTTTCGAAACATCATGATGACTGAGCTAACTGGCCAACTTGGCCTGCGGCATGACAGTTTTACACGATATTATCCATAGGCTAATGGTATAGTTGAAGCGATTAATAAAGTTTTAGTCACCATGATCAAACGAATCATCAAAATTCCTAAATCTAGTTGGCATACCATACTTTTTTTATCACTTTGGGCATATCGAACCTCAGCAAAAACATCAACAGGCTTTACCCCTTTTCAAATGGTTTACGGCTTAGAAGCAGTATTACCAATTGAATGTGAAATACCGTCACTTAAACTAGCCATAGAGTTACTACCAGCTACCTCTGAGGAGGAAAAACACTTTTTGTACTTAGCTCATTTAGATGAGAATCGGCACACCGCTGCATTAGCCACCGAGACTCATGCGTAATGAATGAAATCTCAGTATGATAGAAGCGTTACACCTCATATTTTTTCAGAAGGAGACCTAGTTTTTCTATATGATCAAGCTAATGATAAGCTAGGGGCTGGGAAATTCGAACCCATGTGGCATGGTCCTTATATTGTCAAGCGACAGCTTGCAAAAGTGGCCTATGAATTGATTGATTTTGACGGAGTTTCTTTAGGCAAACCCAGAAATGGGCTTTATCTGAAGAAATATTACGCTTTATTTTTTTGTGAAGATATTTCCTATATATTATTTAGCTTTTAGATGGTGTGCTGAAGATTAGAAACATGTGCCTAGCTTAAGAGTGTTTTTACTACTATTCCTGCTTATTTGGATTACTCTTGATATTGCATATGTCAACGTCTTTTCAAACATACATTGGTTTTGCTGATGTTTCTTGTCGTAGTACACAGAACATTTCTTCTACAACCTGGGTTATTTATTCACCCATTGACGAGTTAGTATCTATGCATGGGGGTAAGGCTCGGTCAAACGACAAAAAATATTGCAGAATATAGCGCAATTATTGAATTATTTTCTGAATCAATTTCATCTGGAATTTGGATTTTGATCATTAGGTTAGATTTCGAGCTCATTGTATTACAATTAAATCGAGTATATTCAATTAGAAATCCAATGTTGTTAAGATTATTTTTGAAAATTTGTCTGTTGGAACGAGAATTTGATTATATTGAGTATCAACACATTCCAAGAAGATTAAACACATTAGCAGATGCAATAGCTTCTAGTGTCATAAACAGACATTTGCGATAATGAAAGCGGTAAATAACATTCAATAATATGTTGAACAGGTAATTGGAAATAGTAGTAAATCATAGTATATAATAGTGTTTCAAAAAATAGTACATCGTCCTCGATCATAGGTACGCCTTATGATCGGGAAAAAAGTGATACAAAAATGATATGAGTCTATACAATCGATCATTCACTATCCATGGTAATGATCATGATAATATACTACAGCTCATGCCACTCTACTCATGAATATCCTAAATGGTCCAGGAACACCAATGACATATCTCTACAAAAGAAGTGGAATGTCGTCTATGGTAGTCTCAGGAATATCCATAGTCAGCCGCTCCATATGGTGTTCCAAATCAGTAAGAATCTCTGCAGTTTGATCTTGTGGTGGTGGTGGTGTTGCAGCTGCATCCCTTTGCCTCTTCTCAAAGGGGCGGAGAGTGACTGGTCGGCATGGACCCACATCTGCATTTGAAACTTTTGTTATCAGTTTTGGATGATTTAAAAAACAAAATAAAAATTAGAAATTAGAGCATGTCAAAAAAGATTTTTTACCTGACTCATCCCACTGAACTCCTGGAGGAAGTGGCATATCTTAGTCGCTGTATAAATCCATGCCCGGATAAGGAAAATCGTCTATCAGAAAGATTTGGTGCACTAACCAACGGAAATATGCCGAGGGAAATTGAACAATATCTCCACCCTCACTGTGATGGGCCATCAAAGCGACCCATTGAGCCATCTGAGGCTCTTGAGCTCTACCAGCATCAACTAGAACATGTTGCGAGGCTAGTAGAGGAATCCTCTCTAGAGGAAAAGTAACTACGATCGATCCATATCCGAAGTTATTTAACTTCCCATTCTTTTCTCTAGTTAGTTGGCCTTTGATGTTAGCCAACAGTGCCTCGCACTCGTTGAATATGGTGCCTCGAAAATAATATACTGCAATCTGCATTTGAGATCCAGTAGCAACATGCAAAGCTGCACTTCCACATAACTTGGTTACAGTAAATGCAACCACTTTTAACTCAGGACAGATGATAGTTTTGATATCAATCCGTTTGTCTTTAGGATTGGCCTCATCATTCCTGCGTCCATGCTATTTCTACAATATTGATGTAATACTAAAATCATTTCTGTATCAGAACAAGTTTAGTTAGTTTTTAATCTAAGTATGGGAATGCCTACCTCAGTGATGATATATATATATATATATATATATATATATATATATATATATATATATATATATATATATATATATGTTTTGCGTTGAATGTTTTTACAGGGTTCTAACTGGGGTATCCACAGGCTAATCCTTGAAATGATAAAGAACATCACTCTTCGAATTCTCTCAGAATTCGCACTTTAAGGGGCAATTTGTTACACTGAAATTTTGTCACCATGACATTTTAGTACTCCCTTAGAAGTCTACAACATCAAAGTTCCTAAAATCAAGCCTTGAAATTAAGAGAAAAGCTCATAAAAGTCTTAAAAACACTTGTACCGCACTTTCTCATAACATTTCCTGCGGTGCCACACATTTTTGTTCTAAATGCACTTTTTCTTCATTAAGGGTACAGACCCCTATAAAAGATAAAATAAAGGTGGAAAGTAACATTTAGAAGCCCAACAGTCAAATCTAGAAGCTTCTAAAAGCAATTATCCAGTCGAAGGTTCACTCTTATCATGTATGTTCATTCCTCCATTATGGGAGCCTACCCCTTGATTTATGGAGATCAATCCCTTCAAAATAGCATTCTATCCCTTCTTATGTGGAACCATAACCTCCTCTCTTTTCCTATAAATTGAAGCCATAGTGCAGCTTCAAGAGTTAGTTAGTGAGCTAGACTTTGAGAATTTTTGAGGAGAAATGTTGTATAGGCTTAGACTCTCTTAACTGGTCATTATGTGGGAATGATTACACACCCATGTGTATTTTAGCTGAGAGAGTGAAAATCTTGTCAGAGTAAAGGAAACACCTGTTCCGGACCCTAGGAAGGCATGTGCGACATCAAGGCAGACACATTTGTAAGGCTCTTCTTTATTAAAGATGATACGAATGAATATTGTTTTCTCAATGAGTTTTTTAGTTAAGTAGCTTTTTTATCATGTTTTATCAATGAGTTATTTAATTAGTTATCTTATTTCTTGAATTCCTTGATCATCTTAATAGACATATAATTCATGAATTAACTTATCCTATGCAGGTGTCATTGATTTTTTCCATGTTTGTGACTACAGATCTTTGAAGACGACTCTTTCAAGTAACTGGAAAGAATATTATTACAAATAGAGCTGGACTACAGGTAGGTCTTCAAAACCCTTATTTTAGCTAATTAATGAATCAAATATTATCTAAAGAAAATAGTTTTTTTTTGTCTGTTTGTTGCTAGCTATCCGTAGGACACTTGGGAGGTCTATCTTGTCCACAAGAATGACTTATCTGTCCAATAGTTAGTTTCAATTTGTTCTGAGAAGAAGAATCCTTGTTCTTCTTCAGTGAGAAAAACATCACCCTCACTGTCAGATCCTATCAGGTTCACATGATTTTCTTCCAACCTTTCGGTCTCCCTTTCTTCTTCATCTACATATTTGCCTTGGAAAGGAGGCCTAATTTGTTGGTCATTGTCTCTCTATCTGTTTTGAGGGGGATATCTTCTGAAATTTGGATTCCTATTTCTATTTTGGGGATTTTTTTGGTTTCCCTACGAGGTTCTCTTTCATTTAAGTTTATCCTTTCCACCATCCTATCCATGGTCCTAACTAAGCTGTCTATTTTGGCATCGGATGAGGAGGTTTAGGTCATGGTTTCATCTTTGTAAGTGAATTTTTTCTCCGACCTCATCCTAGCTCTATTTTCAATTAATTTGACCTCTACACTCACATCCCCTCTTTTCGGTTATTCTAAAGTTCTGGGGTCTGTCTCCTTCAATTGGAATTTCATATCTGGATCAAATCCTTCTGGAAATTTTACTAGTGCTAGGCCTTGTGGGGGTTTCATATGAGGCAGGAGGGCATTATAGACATTGTTAAACCTGGTACAATAATCTTGTACACTTTCCCCTACATTCCTCTTAAGATTGTTATATTTAGAAAGGATTTGGAGGGGGTTTCTCTTGATTTACCATTTGTTTATAAATGTTTGGTAAAGAGAAGGGAGATCATGTATAGTGTTAGGAGTTAATGCTTTGAACCATTTTTTGGCTTCCCTTCCTAATATTTGGGCAAACATCCTCATTTTAATGGTTTCTTATTCTATTTCCATGTAATCAAAAGAATCATTTATCCTATCCACATGTTGTTGGGAAGTGATGGTTTCAACTCCTATGAAATGAGGGATGTTGGATTAGTAATCATTTGGAAAAGGAAACAGAGGTTGAGGTAAAACTAGGGGGGCATACCATGCTATCATGATGGGAGAAAATGGAATATTTACAAGAGGAGGGTTTGTGAAAGGGAATGTGGAATGAAATGGAGTGTTTTGAATAGTGGATGTGTGGAGGGGTGTGGTGGAAGTACTTAGACCAATAAACTAATCCTGAGAAGATTTGGTATGGAAAGAGCTAAAGTGATGGAGAAGCTAAAAATAATGAGGGGTAGAAGGATAAGTTTCTCTACTACAACTATGGTGAAAATCTATGGGCTCAAGGTTAGTCTGGTTAATCTCACTATGTGACTTGTTTCTAAATAGGTTCTTTGTATGGTGCAAGTCAAACTGAGGATCTTGTAAGGTTGTACGATGTTCAGGAACAAAACTTACTCTATGAATAATCCTAGAAGTAATTAAATTTCTAGTTTTATAAGTTTTCCACAAAATATTTTCCGTGTCATCAACTATGGTAGCAGGATTTGGGTCTGCATGAGATCTGGTATTGATCCTTTGTGAAGCCAGGTTTAAAACTCAAAATTTAGAGAAGCTGAAAATTTAGGACTATTTTTTGGAAGGATAACCTCTCTTAGTGCTTGGTAAACTTAGAAAGTATAGGACTATGCCTGTAAACTTCTCAGGGTTGTTTTGACACAGTCCTAGGGAAGTCTAATGAGGGCTAGTGAAGTAATAGGCCTACTGGAGGCTAGTGGAGTTGTTAGGCAAATGTTTTTAGTTGTTTTGAGGATATATGTGTATGGTCCACCACCAATAATTGACAAAAAACCAATCTAGGGATGTTTTTTTGGGTTTTCTGAGTGTTTTTATGTAGCTCTAAGGCTTGAATGAGTGTTCTACAGCTGATTCATCACCTTGCAAGGATGGGGAAACAACTAGATTCTAGTCATTGGCTATCTGTTTGAGTTTTCTATGATTTGAAAAGGGTTTCTGAAGTCCTAAGGAGTACTTAGATTGTCACTAACTTAGAAGGTCCCGTCATGATTTCCAGAATGTTAGGGTCCCATGATTTAGTAGATTGGTAGACCAAATGCACAAGGTAACATGAAACTTGTCTTTGGAGTCCTAGGACCTAGCCTTCCTAGACTCAAAGAGGGCGCTCTCTATTATATGCAAAGAATGTGAACTTGTTTTCTTTAGATGGTTGATATTAGGCTTGTTATGTGCAGGGTTTGTTATTTGTTTTGGTTGGGTAAGATGATCTAGAAGAATAAATGGAATGAGGAAATCTTCAAATCATTAGGCAATGGAGTATATAAAAGTCATGAAAGGTTCATCAAATAGATCGGGAGCATCACAGAGAAAATATAACTTGGTCAATGGATCTTCAATGCCTTTAAGGGCAATGAGATGGACATCAATTATGAGAATCAAAGTAGGATGAAGGGCAATTAAGAATCCTTTATCATGTAATTTTAATAAGAAGGGACTTAAATATCATAAGCATGAAGAGGAAATCAATAGACAAGGCAAAAAATAAATTCTTTGATTCAACTTAAGCAGATAATTATTCAAGACAAACATTCCAATGAAATACAGAAGGTGAGAAACTCATTTAACTTCTAGTGATTTCACCTTCAAAGACATAAAAAATTCAAGACACACAGATAATTTTAATCAGAGAAGAGGAAATGCTTAAACATCTTTGATTATAGCTATGAAGATCTCCAAAACAATTATTTAAGCAATTACAAAGGGTAAGATCAAAACAAAACCTCTTTGGTAGACCTAAATAATGGTACTTTAGAGAGAGACTTAAAGAACAGTGTTTACTTACATCAAACAGGCAAGGCTAGCCATAAATCATCTTTGATACCTATTTTATCCAACCATTCACGAAATAAACAAGCTTTGGGGGTCTAGAGAGAAATTAAGAATTCTCTAAAATGTCCTAGCAGAGGAAAACGTAAATATAGTGAAGAAAAAATAGAGCTAAGGTGCCTTTGAAAACATTTCTTAGTCTAAATCCTTTGTTCTATTGCAATATAGAAATATGGAAACATAATGAAACAGGAAAAAACAATAACAGAAAAGAAGCGCTTCACCATAAACCAAACTTAGGGATCCTGCAAGCAGGCCTTCCTCCATCAACATGCAGATCAAGGAATTCACAAGCTCCAAGACATCAATTTCTTTTCAACTTCCAAAAGACTATGTATTACTTCAAAGAGTCATCAAATTCCAACAAGATAATGAGCTCAAATGCAGTATTTATCTGCAAATGAGGAGGTGAAGCTAAGTCTTAGGGTTTGAGTGTCATTTATTATAGAGTAAATGAATTCTCTACATTGAAGACCATGCAAGGCTCAAGGTAGGAATATCAAAAGATACTTCCGTGAATAATAACTCCTATCTTAACTTATGAGAGGAAATAGGTGAAATGTTTGACTTTAAGGCCTATTAATAACTTTACAATAACTGCTTCCTAGATAGAAAATATCTATGACTGGGTTTAATAACTGTTTAATGTTTTATTGAAGGAAACAAAGAATTAGGTGGGAAAAATATCCTTTAAAGAAGTAATTCCATGTAGGTGCAGTTAATTCGAATCTGCTATGGATTATTCTGCCTTTTCTTTTATCTTTAATATTTGTATTTAGGCGTTGAATGTTTGTTCATATTATGTTTTTTCTTTAATCTGTTTTAACTCTGCCTATTTATTAATCCCTTTGATTTAATATTTCTGATATTTTATCTTCATCATTAAACCCTTTTTAACTGTCTGCCTTTTGTAATATCCCAAAATAGGGAAATTTTACACTATTGGGAACATCTTAAGATATTCCAAATGTGGAGATCCAGCAATATGCAAACATGATAATGAAAGAGTAGGGTTGCATCAACATCAGAAAATTATAGAAGAACTCATAGCCATCTTATTATGATCATAGTAGAAAAATGTATACAAGATCTTGAGGAGAGAGCTACTCAAGATAGGCAATAATCAGCCTCAAGAAACAAGTACATAAAATATGACAAAACACTGCTACACAAGAGTTCCCAAGCTATGACTACGCAGTTTATATGAGACACTGCAACATAATTAATGAGAATACAAATATATAACAACATCAGGCTCAAGAAATGTGGGGGAGAAATCTCTCAACCCCTGAAAATAATAGTACAACAATCCTTAGAAGGATTGACTGATATATATATACAAATGGAAAATCTGCAGAAATGTTAGAGTTGCAAGGTAGCAGTTGCAACTAAAAACTAGAAATAGATGGAGATGAATGAATATGATGTCCAATATGAATCAAACCTCCTCCAATGGATCTTCCTAGTGCAAGGCTGATCCTAGCACTGAAGATCTCACCCTCCAAAATAGTGGTGCAAACCCCCATTGCAGATTCACACTGAAATAACGTAGTCAAGGAGAGGGACTGCGGTATAGTAGATGGGACATGCTTGGCCTGATGCAAAGATATGTAAATCAGATCTGAGACCTTCCTCACTAACATCCCATAGGAATAGAAACTCCCTCCTCTAAAATATGAGCCAAGGAATGATGTTGTGGAACCCTCCACTGTAACACCCTGCAATACAATGTTATAATTCAACAGAAATAATGCTGTGACTGAAGGAGGTGGCTTGGCCTTGAGCCTATATGTGGAGAAATGAAGTACAATCCTTCAAGAGGCCTCTCAAGAAGGAGAAGGAATCTTAAACAAGAATCCCTCGTGCTAAACATCACTGCAACTCTGCTAAACATCCCGAGAAAGCAAAGAGTCTACAAGACCAAAATCAAATACTCCAAAACATAATACTCTATGGCTGCCTCTTCCTCCTTTTATGCAAATGGATGCCTTCTTGACCTGGACCCGAAAATTAGGGTTTCTTACACAAGTGATCTTCCTCCCTCTTAAACTACGTTGTCTTCCCAAGCAATCCACACCCTCTTTGGCGGTGCTGTTGACTTGGTAAAACTTGACCTTGTCCTCATGCATTTACCCATTTTTACACTGGAAGGTGCAAAATAAAGCTACTCCATTGATCCATTTCACATTATGAGGGATTTATTCCTACTAATGGGTCTCCTCACCCATTTTATTGACCTCCTAGATGATATAATCAAAATCAATGTTCCAATTAGCTTCATGCTAATTTTGGGAACATTACAGTCCTCCCCTCTCAAAGATTGTTTGTCCTCAAGTAGGTGCAAGGATAGTCTGATTTATTTCTCCTCCTTTCCCTATAGAATCCATGTATGATGATCTCCTCCAAGTAAAGAGATGCTATCTCATCAATTAAGTCCCCACATTGCTCCTCCTCAGCATGCAAGTCAGCTATCAGGCTATCATCATGGAAAGATAAAATACTCAAGAGGATAAAACAGTGATTTCTAAAGGTCCCTTTGAGGAAACAGATTTGAAATATAATGGGAACTATCTCTCCCATATTGATTCTCCATCCCCAAGCTATTAGCCATGAAAAATGAGTCACCTCCCAACTAGGCAACTCTTGAAAACTGTCCTCCACCTTTGGCTCCGGCAAAGTAGGTGGGATGAAAATCTGCATATAGTAGACAAGGTAGCCTACCCCACGTTTTCCATCTCTCCACTTATGATAAGTTTAGAGTGTTGGTTGTTCTTAGGCTGCAATAATGTTTCCCCCAAGTGGCAAGATGAGGACTATATCTCCAAATATCTCTCGTCCAACACTGCAAATCAGGCTAGCCCTAACCATTCCATATATGATGAGTTGGTAGTCACCATCATATGGAGTCCATTCAATCCTATGCCCCCCCTCATAAAGATACAAATGTGTTGTTGTGGTGGACATATTATCTCCCATGCTCCCCTTAGAACATGTACTACAAAAAATATGGAGATCTTCTCTCCCAAAGGACACATCCATCCAATGTGTCTCTCTCCCAAACACACTCATAAAGACAGAGACAATAGAACCATAGGGAGAAAAAATGAGAATCATACTTGCTGCCATGTGTAAGAGAATCCCTCTACTTGGAGCAAGAGCTCCTCCTTCCCCTGCATGAGGCACTAGATAATCTCTAGATGTCACAACGTTGTTGCCCTAAATATATGAAACATGAATGGGAAACCTCCCAATGATTTGATCCCTCTTTGAAAAATATATCTCCATGCTCCCTTGCTCAAAGGTGTGAGGTGAAGGTCTTTCTTCCAGCAAGGTATGGTGCAAGTTTTCAGCCTCCCTCATGGCTTCCTGAATTGGTTTTGAGTTTCCAAGCAAGGATTTTGTTTGGGTATCCTTATGTAGCTCCACCATATTTGTCTCATGAACCCTTCTATCAAATATTTTCACTAGGGCCTTAGTGAAACTTGCATAAGATGTAGTGTTTACATTTTTTAAAGAAAAGGATTCAAAGATCCACCAGGCATAGGCCTTACCTCTCAAATGTAGCGCTGCAACTTTGATGTCTTCATCTCCGAGGATTTGGTGCTACTGAAAGAAGGTATCTAACTCCTCCACCCAAGCTTTGGATAAACATATAGGTGACCCTTCAAAAGTAGATAGAAGAAATCTATCCTACTTCTCTCTTCCCTTCACCTTGATCTTGAAAAATTCTGAAAAATTGAGATGATCTCAAAATTTCTGAGTTTGAGACTCATACTCTTTCAGGAAATCACTAATATTTTCCCTCCTAATAACCTCTTCTCCTCTTTCCATCTCTCTCCTATCAATCCTGGGCATGTGGCTGCGCTATGTGTTAGAATGTGTGGCTACTTGCTCAGACTTCTCATATGACAATCTAGAGTTTGCTTTAGATTCAAACTCTTTTGGAGGTTATTCATGCATCTCCTTCCTTATCCTCTTGAAATCTTCATGAATATTTTGTACAAATTTAGGAAGAAGCTTTGTAAGCCTATCCCATTTTTCTCCTCCAAAATATGGATTATTTTTCTTGCTCATCTCTCTGTCTCCTTCCCAATGAGAATAGGAAGTGCAGGGTCCTTCCTCTTCTATCTTCTTATCCTCCTTGGGGAGGTTCTTCATGGATCTAGAATATGATGAGATAACACCCATCCTCTCCTTTGGCTGAGATTCACAGGCTGAGCCAATATTGTAGCTCCGATACCACTGTAATACCCCAAAATAGGGAAATTGTACACTATTGGGAATATCTTAAGATATTCCAAATGTGGAGATCCAACAATATGAAAACATGATAACGAAAGATCAGGATTGCATCAACTTCAGAAAATGATATAAGAACTCATAGCCATCTTATTAAGATCATAGTAGCAAAATGTATACAAGATATTGAGGAGAGAGCTACTCAAGATAGGCAATAATCAGCCTCAAGAAACAAGTACATAAAATATGACAAAACACTGCTACACAAGATTTCCCAAGCTATGACTGCACAATTTATACAAGACACTGCAACATACTGAATGAGAATACAAAGATATAACAATATCAGGCTCAAGAAATGTGGGGGAGAAAGCTCTCAATCCCTGAAAACAATAGTACAACAATCCTTAGAAGGATTGACTGAAATATATATACAAATGGAAAATCTGCAAAAATGTCAGAGTTGCAGGGTAACAACTGCAACTCAAAACTGGAAATAGATGGAGATGGCTAAATATGATGTCCAATATGAATCAAACCTTCTCCAATGGATCTTCCTAGTGCAATAATGATCCTAGCACTGAAGATCTCACCTCCAAAATAGTGGTGCAAACCCCCACTGCAGATACACACTAAAATAACGCAGTCAAGGAGAGGGACTACGCTATAGTAGATGGGAGATGCTTAGCTTAATGCCAAGATATGAAAATCAGCTCTGAGACCTTCCTCACTAACCTCCCAGAGGAATATAAACTCCCTCATCTTAAATATGAGCCAATGAATGGTGTTGTGGAACCCTCCAATGCAACACCCTGCAACACAACATTATACTTCAGCAGAAATAACGTTGTGACTGAAGGAGGTGGCTTGGTCTTGAGCCTAGATGTGGAATAATGAAGTGCAATCCTTCAAGAGGCCTCTCAAGAAGGAGAATGAATCCTAAACAAGAATCCCTCGTGCTAAACATCACTGCAACTCTGCTAAACAGCTCGAGAATGCAAAGAGTCTACAAGACCAAAATCAAATACTCCAAAACATAATACTCTATGGCTGCCTCTTCCTCCTTTTATGCAAATGGATGCCTTCTTGACCTGGACCCGAAAATTAGGGTTTCTTACACAAGTGATCTTCCTCCCTCTTAAACTACGTTGTCTTCCCAAGCAATCCACACCCTCTTTGGCAGTGCTGTTGACTTGGTAAAACTTGACCTTGTCCTCATGCATTTGCCCATTTTTACACTGGAAGGTGCAAAATAAAGCTACTCCATGGACCCCTTTCACATTATGAGGGATTTATTCCTAATAATGGGTCTCCTCACCCATTTTATTGACCTCCTACATGATATAATCAAAATCAATGTTCCAATTAGCTTCATGCTAATTTTGGGAACATTACACCTTTATCCTTTGACTTCTTCTTTAGCTGACTAATATTATGTTTTTTCTTTTTATTTAATGATTATCCCTTTAATATTTATATTCTTCTCTTCACTTCATCCTTTGACTGTGTTAGCACTGGAAAATCGTATAGCAAAAGATGACATATGTCGAGCCTAAGGATTTACAGGGCTAGAACACACTATGGAATCAAGAAGTATTTAAAATCTCTTAGGTTTTGAGAAAATCAGATTTGAATTAGTCATAAATGCTGAATTACGCACTTTATCCTTCGAGAAGATCGCCTTCTGCATGCCTTTTGGCTCGATAAGCGTGCATTCCTGGAAATGGAAAAAAAATTATTTTTGGGACCACACTAAGCAAAGGATACTCCTTGTGTGAAAGCCGCCTAAGGACAACCACCAGCACCTCCTTAGACCACATGTGAGCACACAATGGAATCACACCTCTCCCTTGGGTCACTATCCATCATGTACCAAGGGAGGGATGGAGGATTTGAAACTCACCTAAATAAACCCACCAAGAGATGAAGAAAGGGTGATCACATTGTTATGCTGGCCAAAGTTGCCCAAGCAACACCAGCATTGTGTGTGACCCGGAGCTGGAGCTAAAGAGGACTCGATAGTTGGCCATCTGACATCTTAGTCCACCACAACAGAGAGAGAGAGAGAGACTAAATTAGAGGCAGAGCTTGGAAGGCAACATCCTTGCATCGGGACCTAGAGCCATTGCCTAGGGACCCTCTGGCAAGTGGGTAAAATTTCTTCTCTGTTTCAAAAGTTTAATAAGAAGAGTTCATCGAGCCATCATTTGCATTATTATCATTTTGACTCTCTATATAAGATTTTTTATATTCACGTTTGAGTTTTTAGTTTAACTAGAGCATAATTTAACATACTATTTCCATTAAGTTTTATGATTTTGAACTCCCCCACTTTCTGCCTGTTACCAATAGTTTAAAGAGTAGACCACACTCTTTAAGCTGGTACGATTTTGTACACCAGTGTGACTAATCCACCATAATAGGATTGGCGATTCCACTGACGTTTTCCAAGTTATGTGGTTGTGCCATATTTTGCAGGAGACCCTTCTTCTATGCTAGAGTGGAGCTGATAGTCCTCTGACCCATCTTGCAGTCCCTAGACTCACTGAAGTGACAGACTGAAGAAGGAAACTCCTAATATTTTTACTTTCAATATTTTTGCGTGTAGTTTTTCCTCACAGAGGTGCGTCATGCGCGTTCAGGACTGACCCGCGCACATGAAAGCGCACTTGTCAGACCCTTTTCCGCGCAAATTGTAGAATCAGATTTTTTCTCTATATTCTGCATTTTTTTGCTTTTAAGTGTGCTAGGTAGCCCCTAATGTATCTACCGGCACCTGTGTTGATACCCCACAACTTCTGAGAACTCAATTTTTGCTGCTTTCTGTAGGAATTTAGTTAGTTTTCATTTAAGTTGGTTTTTGCAAAAAGTCTTCACATAGTTTAAGTAGGGGGAGAATTAACCATTGCTTTCCGAACAATTTATGTTTTTGAAAATTTTGGTATGCACACTTAGTTTAACTAGTCCAAGTAAGTGACTCAAGACCACACATGCATAAGCTAGTGTAGAAATTGTTTAGGTTAAATTCAATTTTTGCGTCTAGGAAATTGCGAGACTAGGATTGAATCGCCAATTAGAGCAAGTAATCTCTATTGTCTTCGTGCCATTTGGTAACCCTAGACAAGCATATTAATGATCTACATTTTTTATTCACCATATCCCTTTAGTTACTCACATAGACTAACTAGGTTATTTGGAATCGGCCCATTATCCACAAATGTTTTCCATTTGAGCAAGGAACAATGTCACATAGTTTAAATAGGGGACTTTTGTAATGGATCACTGATATCCATATGTTCAAATTACGAGATTGTTCACCATATTCTCACACACACTCACCCACTAAGCAAAGGAAGCCCCCTAAAAATAACTTAAACCAACTCACTAAATTCTTCCCACAGGGGCCACAAAAGAATTTATAGATTAAGTTAGGATCAAGGGGGTAGGCATCCAATAAGCCGCCTTGATCACACTTCAGATTGAAACATAGAAGTTGTGTATTTAGGGAGCTTTAAAATCCACCTATTAGCCCACATAAAATAAAACCCAAGCGTGGTAGAGACCTGATTCAGAGGGGGTTAGGCTTAGGCGCAGTGCGTGCATTATCAATTGGGGCTACCTGACTTGGCTGATACTCGGTATTGTTATTTGACTACCAAGAAGCCCAAGACTCGAACGCTCACATGGGACGGTGGTTCTTAGTGGCCAAAAACTAGGGTGTCCTTTACCCTATAGGTGACGGTGTAGGCAAGTGCCAGACCCTCTACCCTTACCTTGGTGGATTCTCTTTGGCTGACTAGGGTTGTCGCCAGCTCTTACGAGACATTGTGCCAGCACTAGCAAGAAATATTCTCAAGGTCCAGTTACTTTTGAGTGTGTGAGGACGTTATAGGTCTTCTAGGATTTTGAGTATCACGCGCAAACAAACAAAATCATTTTTTTCTTGATTGATCACATAAATTAAGTTAAAGGGAAAATTCATTTCATTTTCACTTTGTTTTATGTATGTGGCCACAGATCTGTCACAATCATAGACTCGATCCCCTCAAAATTTTTCCAAAACCTAACCTGGTCGACACCCAAAAGGTTCCAATAAAACATCGTCGATCCAGGCATCAAAGACAGAACATTGCCACAATTGTTGGTTCATCCTTTCTTGGAGAAACCTTAGTTGGGAACCCTAGTCGGTCTCCCAACACCACACCGCACATCACTCCCCCCTCATCCCCTGGGGGGCGGATGAGCGCATCCCATATGGGAAGCCAGCTGAATTCACAACAAGGTACGTCACAGAATAACCCTCGTCCTAACCAAAACTTCGTGTCTTCACACTGTTAGCCACCTATAAATATCTGTTATACCAAAAGGTGGCTAAGACTGTTTGAGCCTTCAAGGAACAAATTTCATTACTAAAATTTTTTGGCTCTTGAAGACTCTTGAAGGTCTCCTGCCTTTTCTCTATCCAAAACTTCACTATATTCCCATTTTATACTTAGAAATCCTGCTGAAATCATGAGAAGAAACTGCTGCAAAATCATCATTTTTTCCCCCTCCCCCCTCTTCCAAAACTAACCTTCATTTTCTCCCCCTTTTTTCTCCATAAAACTCTTTTGTTTTCATGATTCCTCTTCTTCCCTTCATGAAAATCACTGTTACAAAGTTAAAGACTCACTCTTTAACCTTACCGAAACCCTCCATTTCCTTTGAAAATCATTCAAAAACACATTTTTTTTTATATTGGACTTGAGCCCCTTTGGGCTAAGTCTCTGACCACTTCCAATCATATGCCTACACCCTAGGACCAAGCGCTAACTCTGGAGGTGCTTATCGCATCGCACAAACCTAAGAGTGCGAGTCCTTGTGCCATATTCCCAAAGTTCCGATGCGATTAGCTTTGTATTATAAAAACCCTGATCATATTGTTTATATATATATATATATATATATATATATATATATATATATATATATATCCTATGGGCCCGCCTTCCGTGCTAAAAACCATTGAATTATCCATTCCCGAGCTCTTCTTTCCTTTGTAAATGTTAAAAACCCATTTATCCAAAGTTTAAACTAAAAAACCGTAACCACGTGTTGAATATAAAATGGGTATATTGAAAGAACGATCACGCAATCGCAATCGCAGAAAATACAATGGGTTGATTGAAAAGCCTAGGCCCTAAGTTCCGATATGTGATAAGTCCATTCCCTTTTAACCCCCCGGTAATATCATTCTCCATGCGCCCAACGGCCCCGCAATCGGGCGCCTAACCCTATTTTTTATGTTTTCCGCCCACGAAATATTAAAATTTTAAGTTATTTATCAAAAATTTGGTTTTTATTATTTCTCTAAGGTTTTCCGCTGGTCCAAAATCAGAGCAATCTCCACCGTCAATATGATTTGCAGATCCGACGGTGCAGAGTGTGTCTTTCTGTGGTCCCCACCGCCTGAAAGCCAGTTGTCCAAAACCGGCGGTATCCATCGCACCGCCTTTGGGCAAAAGGTTGTTTTCCCCCCATGGCCAACGATTCCATACGCTTGCCGCCACGTGTCCTGGGTACTATTTGCAAAACCTTCGTTCATTGTGCATTAACTTTCGGACAAGGATGCCTAGCAATATTGACCACAGCTGTCAGATCTGAACCCGCTCATCCAATGGCTATCGCTCGCCAGATATGCTTGATGTTTAAAATGGGCTACTGTGCGGCATTCGATCAATCTCCACCATTGATCTAATCTGCAGATCAATGGTCCATATTCCATCGCCCGATTCCTCCATTTGACTTTCAACCGCTGCTCCGGACCGTCAATCTCTACGTGATCGACGGCTCAGATTCAATCTTCCTACGCCCATTCTACGATCTCTCCCGATTAATCCTGACCGTTGGATGATGCCATCCAATGGTCACGCTTCCTCCAGACATCCTTTGAAGAATTTAGCCATATATTACATAGGATTTTATAATTATTGTTTGTATTTTGCAAGGTTTTAAGTGATTTTCCGCCATTTCTAAATAAATTTAAAAGCAGAGGGTGACGACCCTCTCACCTTCAATTCACCTCAGAAATCATTTGCAGGTTTCCATTTCATGTTTCGTTGGTGTTTATCCAAGAAATGATGCCACATGACCCTACGCGACCTTGCACATCAGCAAAAAAATATGAATCCAACACAGGCAAAGAGTATCATAGATGAAGACTAGAATTAACCAGAGCAGGGGATTATAGGACAGATTTGTGGGGATTAAGTCTAAGATGCATATCAAAAGCCTAATCCCCAAATAAAACACAGTTTACAGAAAATCTAAAGTGTTGTATCAAGTAGGAATGCCTCCACCACCACATTTGGGGAAAATTGATTCCTCTCAGCTACCACAGTGCCACCTGTTCCTCAAAGTACTCAATCAGAGGTCAAAGTTATTGATCGAATGAAGATTTTTTGCCTCTGTATAGCTAGAGAGTTACTTCTCCATAGAATATTAATGAAAATAATATCTGCAAAGTAACCCCGACATCACACAGGGCCTCAAAGGTCAACAAAAGCTCCCCCGAGCTTAATCTTTATGTATAACATTTAATACAGAGTAAACATATGTAATTTTATTCATTGAGCCCCTCAAAGGCCAAGAAACCATTAAATCTGTATTAATTGTAATTGAGACCTTTTATCATATCTCACCTCCTCATTCTTCTATATATACTTCTTTAGAAGATGAGTGAGGGGTTGGTTGTAGAACTTTGATATACACTTGAGCTTAAACTTCTGATTGTATATAGTGATTCACTAGCTCTTGGAGCTCTGCTGGTGATAGATAAGTTAGGCTGAGATGTGTAGATGTTTGCTAATCTAAAGCACTGGACTTAAAGCTGTAACTGGTTTGAAGCATCAATACAAGCTGATTTATGGGATCCTGGTCTATGTTGACGGTGATGTTTTCCTTATTGTAACCTGTTACTTTGTTTCTGTTTTCATCTGTGTTTCATATTCTCTTATAAAGAATAGCATGCAGAGTTAGGACCTACTGTACATCAGTAACCTTCTCTAAATGAAAATATTTATCTGAATGTTTTCTTCCATCTGTGTTATTTAGGAGTGATTTAATTCAGTTTAAGCATAGGAATGCTAGCGTTCCATCGTCTTATTGTCTTAGCTAAATGTCATTCTTAGATGTTATTTTCAGTATATGTTTAGGGAAGATGAAATGAGGAAGATATGGTGAGCCCTGGTCCCAATTTTTTCCCCACAAGATATCTGGATGTTTCCCTTGGAATGTGTCAAAGCTGGCTAGTTTCAAAGCACTTACCAGATCTTAGGCCAATCTGTTGTTATCTTTGTATTTGTCCTGAAAGTAACCCAGTAAAGAAGAGCTAGGAGAGGATTTTTGGTGAGTCCGGCCTGCTAGTTTCTACTCCAAAAGTTGCCTTCAAGTTTCCCTTTGTTTTGAGATGTTTTCTTTTGAAAGTGTATCAAAGGCTGGCTAGTTTCAAAGTACTTACCAGATCCTAGTTTACTTTTATGTTTTTCTTGAGTCCATGTCAAAGGATGACTAGTTGAAAAGTACTTATCAGATCTTGGGCTGCTCTTGTTTCTGCATTTGTTTATTTCTCCTTCTTATTGTATAATTCCATTACATAAATCAATCTTCAAAGAGATCCTTAGACATATATGACTTGCCCCATGGACCACTCTTGCCTCTTGCTGTTCCAATTAAACCCTATTATGACTCCATAGCCCAATGGACTAAAACCTACAATTGTCTATCTTTTTGGCCAAAGCTTACTCTGATTGCCTGCAACTTCTCACCTTTGAAACTTTTTGCACTCAGAACTTTCCGCCTTGAAAATTAATCATGCTCAAACAACCAAAAAAAAAACAAACCCTTGGCCTTCATAACTAGCCTAATATCATAAACCCAAACTTCAAAGCCAAATCCATCTTTGTACACATCAAAGAGATCCCTCTCCGGATTCAGGAGGGCTAGATCCTAGAATCCCAAAGTTGGTTGAAACGATGTTGCTTCTGTAGTTTTAGTCTTACCAATCTGCTAAAATTACAGATCCCTAACATTTCTGGCAACTTCGGTAGGGAACTGAGTGTTTTTGATACGTTTTAAGACCTCAGAAAACCCTTAATTCAAGAAAACTTTGTGAGTAAAAAGCAGCCTTTTCAAGAACTACCAAGAAATGGTAATCACGATGAAACTTGTTTGAATCAGTGGCAAACTAGGTAAAACCCTAGGTTTCTCTCAAGCTTTTATCTAACCTTGAAAAATCAGCTGGCTTTCCATAAGAGTAGACTGTCTTTGTCTCATAACCATAGCTAAGTTGTGAGGTAGATTTAGGATATTCTTAGAAACCACACAACTAAAAAATAACTCAAAAAAACCAAAAATATTTCAGATTGGTAGTAAAACACTTGCTCTTACATATCACTTACCTTCTTTTGTGTTTTACCACATACTCTTAGACAGAGTCTGGAAAAGGCCATGTGGCTTCCAAATTTCATTCTCTTTCAGAGGTGAAATATTTGGTAAATTCCCTCCCAGTCAATCTCTGGTTAGAGTTTGTTGTGTTCGGGGATATCCTTGAAAAGGGATATTTCACAAGCATGGTGGTGGACCATAAAACCTTTTACCTCTGAAAAGAGCTAAAAAATTCCACTTGGCGACTCCACAATCCTAAACAGACCTTAAGACTCTGCTGGGAAGAACCCTGATCATCATAATATCATTCAAACTCAGTTAGAGGACTGTAGGATTGAAATTTAGGTAAACAGATTAGTTAACCTCTCAAAAACTATCATACCTGGTTGAAATTTTCTTGTTTAGTTGGGTCTAATAAATCAGCATAGTGGCTCCTAGAAATATTCACACTAGAGCCTATCTTGACCCTGATCCACCTCAGATAGTTGATAACCCAGAAAGTGTCCTTAGGAAGTCTCCTGAGATTAAATTATCAACTGTATTTAGGTCACTCTTGAGAGCTAAATCAGTTCCTGAATATCTTTCAAATCTAGAACAATCACAAGTTGACTTAGTAAATCCATTTAGAACTAGGTCATTTGATGATTTAGACCAGTTAGATTCTGAGTCTTCACTATCATCTCCTGAAACAAGTGAACCTCTTGGTAGCAGAGAAACAACACCTCCTGATTTACATGTCCTTCACAACTTAGGTGTCTCTCATCCAAGATCAGGTCAACAGTCTATTCCTAGTCCATCCACTTCTGCTCACCCTACATCCACTACTCAAACCACCCCACTTCAGCCCACTGTTCCTATTTTTAATCCGCTCCTTGTAAATCCTCCCCCACCACCTATCATGGCAGCATGGTATGCTCCCCTAGTGCTTCCTGTACCACTAGTAAATCCTCCACAGGACTATCAGTCCAAGATTCCGTTATATGATGCTAGCAATGCTACAACCACATCACAACATGTAGATAAGATGGATGACTATTTTGATAGAAATGAAATTGATGATGATTCTGTCAAGCTTATATTATTTGCCTAGAACTTGGGATGAGAAGTAAGAAAACGGTTTAAAGGATTAGCCCCCCATAGTATTAATGATCTCCAGGGCTTCCATCAAACGTTCTTAAACAAATGGGAAGTGAAGAAAAATCCTCTCCAAGTCCTTTCTGATTACAAGAACCTCCATAGAAACGCTAGGGAAAGTGTGCAAGCTTATTGCACTAGATTCAATAGTGTGTATAATTCCCTTTCCCCAGAACTAAAACGTCCACAAGGCTTAGCTTTAAACAAATTTCCTGAAGGATTTGACTATGACATGACCTATCAGCTGAGAGAGAGAGACTTTGTAACTCTTGAAGATATGCAAAGAGGTTCTCTTTCTGTGGAAGTCAACCTAATGGAGAAAAGAGCAAGGATGAAAGCTGAGAAGAGAGTATCTTTCAGAGAGGAACCCACACCTTCCACTTCCAACTCAAAGATGGAAAGAATGATGGAATAAATGATGAAATAAATGAGCATAATTAAGAGAGCACAAGCAAGTCAAAACCAAAGTGCTCCTCAAAATAGAAACCGGAACCAGAATCAAAATTCTAGAAGGAACCAACCTCCAAACAGACCCAGGGAAGATGATCAACAAATCACTCCTCCCTTTCATCAAAACTATGTAAGTGAGGTTGATGAAATAGATCAAATAATAGAGGAAGATTATATCAACATGTTTGGGGTAGATGATGATGAATTTGAGGTTCATTATGATAAAAAACAAGGTATTTATACACCTTATGATGACAAAAGAGATGATAATGAAAATTATTGTCAAAACATGGAAAATGCCATCACAGAACCTCCAAGAGAATATGACCTCAGAAGTAAATCTAGTCAACAAACCCCCAACAACAAAACCTCTGATAAATCCTTACAAAACAACACTGCAACCAAGCCTAAAGTTGTCAAACAAAAGGATAAAACAGTGGCTAAAAATTCTAATAAAGGTAAAGGAAAAAGCACTCAAGTCAATGAAAAACAGAGTGCAGACATTAGTAGTACTAACACATCAGATAGTACTCATGTTAAAACAATTTTGTCAAGCGTAAATAGAACAAATCAGCAAGCTGATATTTCCGATAAAGTGACAGCTAATAAGGCTGAGACAAGTGCTCCAAAGAACCAAATCCATTTCAGCCCAGAGTAGGAAATTTCTAAGATCAAAATCTCTGTTCCATTGACTGAGTTAGCTGCCCAACATGGATATAGGACCCAAATTTTGAAATCTTTAAATTTAGAAGACAACAATGACACATTCAATCTTAACGATGACCAACCAAAGCTTATTTTTGGTCCAATGATTGAAGGAAGATATCAAGAGGGACCTGTTCCTCCCTTTTATGTAAGTTTTAATGTTCATGACAAAATTTTGCATAACGATATGCATGACTCAGGGGCTTCTCATAATTTGATGCCTAAAGCTATAATGGAGAGCCTGGGTCTAGAAACACTAGACCTTATAAGGACCTGTACTCTTTTGACTCAAGCAGAGTAAAATGTTTAGGATTGATCAAAGACCTCTGTGTTAACTTAGCTCAAATTCCAGCCAAATTCTTAGTCATTGATATCGATGTGGCTAATGTGCCCCCAAAATATGGAATGCTTTTATCAAGATCTTGGGGGGCTAAGTTACAGGGGACTATGAAAATGGACATGACCTATGCGATTATCCCTGTTTTCAATCAAACTAGAAGACTTTATAGGGAGTCCCATATGCAATACACAGTCACAAGCCAAGACAGACCACAAAACTCTCCTATATATTCTGTCAATACAGGCCTTGATTCTTTTATTATTTTTAATGATGAAACACTCAGAGAACAAGTCACTTTAATAGAATTAATTGCTGATAGAGAGAAGGAGGTAAATACCACCAAATTGTAAAAACAGTTGGCAGAACTTTTAAACGACAACAAACCAAAGGTAGGTCTTGAACTACAGGTCATATATCCTTTGCTTCTAAACATTGAAATTCAAGAAAGTATCCCTCGAGTAATTGAAAATCAGGGGGAATCAAAACATTTACAACTAAGTGCAGACATTCAACAACAATCAGAAATCACGTTAGTTGAAAAGGACAGTAGCCAGGATGAAATCGAAAAAAGTCCTCTCTGGAGTATGTTTTTTGATGGGTCATGCACCAAAACTAATGTTGGTGCAGGTGTCTGGATTACTAACATTGAAAACAACCACATAGAATGCATTTCATGCAAATTAAACATTCAGTGTTCCAATAACATAGCAGAATATGAATCCCTTCTCTTAGGCTTACATCTATTGAAAAAGTTGGGAGCCAGAAGAATCAATGTGCATGGGGATTCTGAGTTAATCATTAGGCAAGTCAATGGGGAGTATAATGAAAATCATCCCAGACTTAGAGCCTATCGGAATGATGTCATGGATCTTTTAAAAAAATCTGAGGAGCCCAAAGTAATTTTTGTCCCAAGGAAAAGAAACATTGCAGCCCACAATTTAGCCTTTGCAGCTAGGACATGCTTAACGCCATTTGAAACCAAAAATTGCACAATTGAGATAAAGTTTAGACCAGCAGTGCCAGATAATAAAAATTATTGGCAGGTGTTTGACAATGACAAACAAATAGAAGATGTCATGCAATTTAGAAATGAATTCGAACCAAACAATTTGGACTCAGTCTATGATACAGACTGCGGTGAAGAAAAATTTCTTGGTGAAGAAGAACCGTCTTATGAGCCTATCAATATTAACCTACTGACTAGAAAACTTACAGACGAAACAAAGGAGTTGGAAAATCTGCACTCTAGAGATGAAAGTTTTCCTAGAGGTCTGACACCTTTAAAAGAGTTGTTTGATTTTGATGATGTGGCCCAAAAGCCAAAACTGGAGCCTGTAGAGACTGAAGTGGCGAAGTGCAATATAGGCAGTGAGGAAAAACCAAAAATGATTAAACTGTCTAAGACTTCACCAGCTCACATTAAACTCAAATACATTGAGCTGTTTAAAGAGTTTTACAATGTTTTTGCATGGAGTTACGAAGATATTAAATCCTATGACACTGAAATAATACAACACAAAATTCCCCTTAAAGAAAACCAAAAACCATTCAAACAGAAACTGCGCAGAATAAACCTAGTTCAATTACCTTTGGTTCAGAAGGAGATCATGAAAATGTACGATGCTGGCATTATTATCCCTATTAGATATTCTGAGTGGGTATCTAATCTGGTGTCTGTTAGGAAGAAAACTAGAGAAATCAGGCTTTTTATAGACTTTAGAGACTTAAACAAAGCTTCATTAAAGGAAAACTACTCTCCACCCAAGATGGATCATATTTTAAAAAGGGTGGTAGGGTCTAGAAGAATTTCTTTGCTGGATGGCTATTCAGGGTACAATCAGATCTTGGTTTACCCTGCTGATCAATTAAATACAGCCTTTACTACACCATGGGGCACTTTCATGTATGTGAAAATGCCCTTTCGTCTAATGAATTCTAGAGAAACCTTTCAAAGAGCCATGGACATAGCATTCTCGGAAGAACTGGGCTTCTTCATCATTATCTATCTTGATGATGTCACTTTGTTTTAAAAAACAGATGAAGAACATTTAGAACATTTGAGAAAAGTTTTCGAGAGGTGCAGAAGGTTTGGAATATCTTTAAACCCTAAGAAGACACTATTTGGGCTCCAAGAAGGTAAAATTCTTGGACACATTATTTCAGAAGAGGGTATAAAGATAGATCCAAAGAGGATTGAGGCCATCTTGCAAATCTCTCATCCTCGAAACATCAAGGAGTTGCAATATTTTATTGGGAAGATCAACTTTTTGAGAAGGTTCATACCTAATTTAGCTGAGCTCCTTAGGAATATCACAAACATGCTGAAAAAGGAGCAAGGGGTAAAATGGACCTTGGAAGCAAAGAAGTCCTTCGAACTGGTGAAACAAGCATTGACCAAAACACCAGTTCTGATAAGTCCTGATTTTTCAAAAGATTTTTATATTTTCTCATTTGCATCAGAACATACCATAGCTGCGGTCCTTTTACAGAAAAACCCACAAGGACAAGAGCAGCCTATTGCATTCTTTAGCAAGGCATTGAGGGATGCCCCTTTGAAGTACAACATCATGGAGAAGCAATCATTTTCTTTGGTAAAAGCATTGAAAGACTTCAAGGTATACATCCTTCACTCACACATCATTGCCTTTGTCCCAAATTCAGTGGTTAAAGACATTCTAACACAGGACCCAGAGGGTAAGAGAGGTAAGTGGATTGTTGTTATCCTTGAATATGATTTAGAGATAAAACCCACTAAACTCATCAAAGGCCAAGGTCTAGCTCGATTAATGGTTGAATCATATTGTGAAGTTCTTGATATTAATATGATTAATGCTTTGGATGACCAAGAAGAATTCTCAACTCCTATTGTTGAAGATCATTTTATGAATTCTTCTTGGTATGCTGATATTGTTTATGTTTTGCTTGATTTGAATACACCTCCTGGTTTGACAAAAACAAAGGCAAGGTTCCTGAAATTGAAAGCTATAAACTATTGCATTATAGATAAATGTCTGTATTTGAAAAATTCAAGTGGTCTATTGCTTAAATGTTTTCCTGAGTTTGATGCAGAGAAGGTTAAGCACGAATTCCATGAAGGAGAGTGTGGAGGTCATTTATACTGGAAGACAACAACCAAAAAAATTTTGAGGGATGGTTTCTATTGGCCTACTCTTTTTCCTGATATACACAAGATGATCATTGCTTGCCAAAAATGGCAACTGTTTGAAGGCGAGAGAAAACTTCTACCCCTGCCTCTGCATCCAATCACTGTTGAAGCCCCTTTTAAACACTGGGGACTTGACTTCATAGGAGAAATTCATCCACCATCTTCTGCCCAGCATAGATGGATTCTCACTGCCACAGACTATTTCACTAAGTGGATAGAAGCCATACCTTGTAGACAGGCCAATGATTTAGTTATTATAAAATTCATGGAGACTAACATTCTCTCCAGATTCGGTTTTCCTACCAAAATCATTACTTATAATGCAGCAACATTTGGATCAAAGAAAATGGTTGAATTCTGTCACAGATATCAGATAACATTGGGGCATTCCACGGCCTATTACCCTCAAGGTAATGGACTTGCAGAGTCCTCAAACAAGATCTTAGTGAACATAATCAAGAAACTGTTGGAGGACAACAAAAAGTCTTGGAACACAAAGCTAGTCCATGCACTTTGGGCTGACAGATTGACTTTGAAGAAATCTATTGGTATGTCAACTTTCCAGCTTGTGTATGGTACAGATGCAATTTTTCCAAACAGCCTTGGAGTACCAGTTATGAAGTTGATCCAAGAGTTTCAGACTGAAGAAAATAACATGATTAGAAGAATAAATCAGACCATTCATCTTTAGCAAACTAGAGAGGAGGTTTATAACAAAGCATTGCAAAAGCAGGACAACATTAAAAAGATTTTTGACAGAAGAAAAAAGGCCAGCAATTTCAAAATTGGGGACAAAGTTTTAAAGTGGGACTCAAGGAGGGAAGACAAGGGCAAGCATGGAAAATTTGACAACTTGTGGCTTCGCCCTTATTCTATCCATTCAGTTGCTGGTAACAATGCATTTTTCCTGCAGGAGTTGAATGGAGCAGAATTGTTTGGGGGTCCTGTCAATGGTAGGATGCTCAAAAATTACTTCTCTTGATCCATGTCATGTTTTAAAAACCTTTTTATCTTTTTTCCATTATAAATATTTCATCCACCATTGCATTCAAAGTTGTAAAAAACAAAAATAAAAAAACAATGAAAAGAAGGAAAAGGGGGCAGATTGTCAAAACAAGAAAGGTATAGCCCCATACCAAAAAAGAGAAACAAATCTGAAAGTGTGCAAGCTTAAATGCCACTCCTAAAGAACACACTTCTAGTTATTCAAACTGTCTAATCTTGACTAATTAGCTTTAAATTTTATGCTGATAGGATAGTGAATTCGATTTTTCAAACTGTTTAATCTTGGCTTATCAGTAGATAGATTAGGATAGAAATGAAAGGTTCGAACATGTTCAAAACCTGAACCTCAATTTCCAAAGAGAGATGACTCAAATATGTTTTATTTTATGAGTCAAAAAGATGTAAAAATCTAGTTCTAATCAGCTCAAAATCTGAACCAGAGAAAAGTGAAAGAAAACTCAATAAGAGTCAAATCAGAGCTGTAGAAAAGAGGAAGGAAATGTTTTCAAATTTCAGATCTTAAGCCTTCCATTTTTTATTTATTTTTCCTGCAAAATAAATTTCTATGTGCAGTTTGTCTTTATGCCATAGAACACAGCAAGTCAAACGGCTTAATCTTGACTTGAATGTTTTTAAATTTATGTTTTAGAAATTTAGAGAATAAAAATCTGTTGGACAGTTTAATCCCAACAGATGGTAGATTAGGTAGAGAATCATCTGAACTCAACTTTTAAATCTAAGTTTAGGGAGAAATAAGGCGTAGAATTAGATTAGATTTACTGCTTTCAAAAGAATAAAATGTTGTAAAAGAGTTTGCCAATCCAAGTGCACTCTAATGAAGGAAAAAATGTTAGATCAGTAGGATTGGGTAGGTAGAAAGTTGTATTGATGAAGATCCATTTTCTTTTAAGGCTGCTAATATGTTTTCAGAGCACATTATCCATAGAAATTAAGGAAACCCAATGGATTAGGCAGTTTATTAGCCTCCTAGAGAACATTAAAGGATCAGGCATAGGTAAGCCTTCCAGATAATGCAGGTCTGAATTCTTGATGCCTTCAAGAAGGCACCATCCCCAAGTGGATCCACTGTTAGCCACCTATAAATATTTGTTATACAAAAAGGTGGCTAAGACTGTTTGAGCCTTCAAGGAACAAATTTCATTACTAAAATTTGTTGGCTCTTGAAGACTCTTGAAGGCCTCCTGCCTTTTCTCTGTCCAAAACTTCACTGATATTCCCATTTTATACTTAGAAATCCTGCTCAAATCATGAGAAGAAACTGCTACAAAATCATCATTTTTTCCCTCTCCCCCCTCTTCCAAAAGTAGCCTTCATTTTCTCCCCCTTTTTTCTCCACAAAACTCCTTTTTTTTCATGATTCCTCTTCTTCCCTTCATGAAAATCACTGTTACAAAGTTAAAGACTCACTCTTTAACCTTACCGAAACCCTCCATTTCCTTTGAAAATCATTCAAAAACACATTTTTTTTTTATATTGGACTTAAGCCCCTTTGGGCTAAGTCTTTGACCACTTTCGATCATATGCCCACACCTTGGGACCAAGCGCTAACTTTGGAGGCGCTTATCGCATCGCACAAACCCAAGAGCGCAAGTCTTTGTGCCATATTCCTAAAGTTCTGATGCGATTAGCTTTGTATTATAAAAACCCTGATCATATTGTTTATATATATATATATATATATATATATATATATATATATATATATATATATATATATATCCTGTGGGCCCGCCTTCTGTGCTAAAAACCATTGAATGATCCATGCCCGATCTATTCTTTCCTTTGTAAATGTTAAAAACCCATTTATCCAAAGTTTAAACTAAAAAACCATAACCACGTGTTGAATATAAAATGGGTAGATTGAAAGACCGATCTCGCAATCACAATCGCAGAAAATAAAATGGGTTGATTGAAAAGCCCAGGCCCGAAGTTCCGATATGTGATAAGTCCCTTCCCTTTTAACCCCCCAGTCATATCATTCTCCATGCGCCCAACGACCCCGCAATCGGGTGCCTAACCCTATTTTTTACGTTTTTCGCCCACGAAATATTAAAATTTTAAGTTATTTATCATTTTTTTGTTTTTATTATTTCTCTAAGATTTTCCACCGGTTTGAAATCCGAGAAATCTCCACTTTCAATCTGATCTGCAGATCCGACGGTGCGGAGTGCGTCTTTCCGTGGTCCCCACCGCCCGAAAGCCGGTTGCCCAAAACCGGCGGTATCCATCGCATTGCCTTTGGGAAAAAGGTTGTTTTCCCCCCATGGCCAGCGATTCCATACACTTGTCGCCACGTGTCCTGGGTACTATTTGCAAAACCTCCATTCATCATGCATTAACTTTCGGATGAGGAAGCCCATCGATATTGACCACAGCCGTCAGATTTGAACCCGCTCATCCAATGGCTATCGCTCGCCAAATATGCTCGATGTTTAAAACGGGCTACTGTGCGGCATTCGATCAATCTCCGCTGTTGATATGATCTGTAGATCAATGGTCCATATTCCATCACCCGATTCCTCTGTTTGAATTTCAACCGCTGCTCCCGACCGTCGATCTCTGCACGATTGGCGACTCAGATTTAATCTTCTTCCGCCCATTCTACGATCTCTCCCAATTAATCCCGACCGTTGGATGATGCCATCCAACGGTCACGCTTCCTACAGACGTCCTTTGTAGTAGTTAGCCATATATTACATAGGATTTTATAATTATTGTTTGTATTTTGTAGGGTTTTAAGTGATTTTCTGCCATTTCTAAAGAAATTTAAAAGCAGAGGGTGACGACCCTCTCACCTTCAATTCACCTCAGAAATCATTCGCAGGTTTCCATTTCACGTTTCGTTGGTGTTTATCCAAGCATTGATGCCATGTGACCCTGTGTGACCCTACACATCAGCAGAAAAATATGAATCCAACACAGGCAAAGAGTATCAGAGACGAAGACCAGAATTAACCAGAGTAGGGGATTATAGGACAGATTTGTGGGGATTACATCTAAGATGCATATCAAAAGCCTAATCCCCAAATAAAACATAGTTTACAGAAAATATAAAGTGTTGTATCAAGCAAGAATGCCTCCACCGCCACATCTTGGGCAAATTGATTCCTCTCAGCTACCACAGTGCCACCTGTTCCTCTAAGTACTCAATTAGAGGCTGAATTTATTGATCAAATGAAAAAAATTGTCCTCTGCACAACTAGAGAGTTACTTTTGCAGGGAAGATTAATGCAAATAGTATCTGCAAAGTAACCCCGACATCACACAGGGCCTCAAAGGTCAACAAAAGCTCCCCTGAGCTTAATCTTTATGTAGAACATTTAATATAGAGTACACATATGTAAGTTTATTCATTGAGCCCCTCAAAGGCTAAGAAACCATTAACTCTGTATTAATTGTAATTGAGATTCTTTATCAGATATCACCTCCTCATTCTTCTATATATACTTCTTCAGAAGATGAGTGAGGGGTTGGTTGTAGAACTTTGATATACACTTGAGCTTAAACTTCTGATTGTAAATAGTGATTCACTGGCTCTTGGAGCTCTGCTGGTGATAGATAAGTTAGGCTGAGATGTGTAGATGTTTGCTAATCTAAATCACTGGACTTAAAGCTGTAACTGGTTTGAAGCATCAATACAAGCTGATTTATGGGATCCTGGTCTATGTTGACGGTGATGTTTTCCTTATTGTAACCTGTTACTTTGTTTCTGTTTCATCTGTGTTTCATATTCTCTTATAAAGAACAGCATGCAGAGTTAGGACCTACTGTACATCAGTAACCTTCTCTAACTGAAAATATTTATCTGAATGTTTTCTTCCATCTGTGTTATTTAGGAGTGATTTAATTCAGTTTAAGCATAGGAATTCTGGTGTTCCCTCGTCTTATTGTCTTAGCTAAATGTCATTCTTAGATGTTATTTTCAGTATATGTTTAGTGAAGATGAACTAAGGAAGATATGGTGAGCCCTGGTCCCATTTTTGTCCCCACAAGCTATCTGGATGTTTCCCTTGGAATGTGTCAAAGCTGGCTAGTTTCAAAGCACTTACCAGATCTTAGGTCATTCTGTTGTTATCTTTGTATTTTTCTTGAAAGTAACCAAGTAAAGAAGAGCTAGGAAAGGATTTGTGGTGAGCCCGGCCCACTAGTTTCTACTCCAAAAGTTGCCTTCAAGTTTCCCTTTGTTTTGAGATGTTTTCTATTGAAAGTGTATCAAAAGCTGGCTAGTTTTAACGTACTTACCATATCCTAGTTTACTTTTATGTTTTTCTTGAGTCCATGTCAAAGGCTGACTAGTTTAAAATTACTTATCAGATCCTGGGCTGCTCTTGTTTCTGCATCTGTTTATTTCTCCTTCTTATTGTATCATTCCATTACATAAATCAATCTTCAAAGAGATCCTTAGACATAGATGACTTGCCCCATGGACCACTCTTGCCTCTTGCTGTTCCAATTAAACCCTATTATGAATCCATAGCCCAATGGACTAAAACCTGCAATTGTCTATCTTTTTGGCCAAAGCTTACTCTGATTGCCTGCAACTTCTCACCTTTGAAAATTTTTACACTCAGAACTTTCTGCCTTGAACAGTAATCATGCTCAACCATACAAAAAACAAACAAACCCTTGGCCTTCATAACTAGCCTAATATCATAACCCCAAACTTCAAAGACAAATCCATCTTTGTACATATCAGAGAGATCCCTCTCCAGATTCAGGAGGGCTAGATCCTAGAATCCCAAAGTTGGTTGAAACGATGTTGCTTCTGCAGTTTTAGCCTTACCAATCTGCTAAAATTATAGATCCCTAACACACACGTTTCCATGGCGTCAACCTCCCAGTCACCCTTTTTAGTGTCGTTGAATCTACCCGATTTAGCAAAGCTCACCAATTACCCCATCGCACACAACCCCAATTGGCCTCCCATGCCCATGAAGCTCCCTTCCAACATACCAAGTTTAAAGGAAAGAAAGCAGAAGACCCAGTTAATCATATAATGACCTTTCATCAGTGGTGCTCATCGAATAAAATCATTGATAATA